>JBAKBP010012004.1:0-69650 GCA_037953745.1 Lithodes maja | reverse complement strand
TTGGGCAAGGAGATCATCAGTGATGTAGTGGTACAATTGTTACGGCCGGGGCTACGAATAAAAGAGGGGCACTTAATGATTGGACTAGTAATAGGGCACTATGCAACAACGGTACGCTAGATCCAAACTCTCGAACTTATATGCCGGCGAACAAAAACACCTATACCCTCCAGAGTTAATCTGCGATAATGGGGTATCCTTAACTGGGCAAAAATGTACTCTACTTCAGGCTAACCCACACTGGTATAGCCTGATAACAAACAAGATGCAAGTTACGTTAAAATGCATAAAAGGGAAGCTATGGAAAGATCAATTAAATCACTGCAAGATTTAATACAATAAAAAGATGCTTCAATAACAACAACAATAAACTCTTCACTCCTATCTGAAAGAAAGTGAAGAATAGTCCTACAGCATAGACCTGGAAACTTCTGAAGAAAGTCTGATGCTCATAAGTTGCTCGTATCTTAAATTATATAAAGGCAGGAGGCAGGACACCACACGTGTAGACTGAATACACTAAAAGATAGGACATATAATGTTAACTGACACGAGAATACTATAAATGCGCAACGGTAGTAATGCTAGACACTAAAAGACGTACTTCCTCATCAATGAAACAGTCTGCTATGGTTGTGTGGCTCAGCAACAACCTAGACTAATAAATGCTGGGAATAATAATGTGTACATATCAAAGAGCTTATATTAAATACTAACAAGTGTCTACTCAATTAATAATGTCTAGCTGGGATACTCTAGGTAAGGAACTGGGGTTGAGCAAGACAGGCTCGTAGCCTAGCGATGTCCTTAAGACTGCATCCTTTAAGTTATGTTAATTGACTGGAGTGCTCTCTTGATAGATCCAGATCACAAGTATCTGGTTCTATCCTGGCAACCCTCAAAAGACAAGCAAAGAGGCAGCAAAGTGTGGAACTGGAACAGGCCAAAGCCCTCAGTCAACACAATGCTGCACTCGCAAAAGACGCAGCCGAAAAGACAACATAGGCTACCACAGGACCGGTCGAAGTCGTGTAGGTATAAACAAACCATACACACATCGGAGACAACGACTACAGTAACCTTATCCCAGTCTAGCATTAAATAAAAGAGCAGAACACTAAATCAATAATGGAGACACACACAGAGTTCTTAACCTATACTAACTAAGAACCCTCAAACCTATTCTAAGTACATGTAAATATCTCAGAGGACGGCACATGCAATACAATGGGCCGGCTATGGAAACCGTATGCAGAACCCAAGGGGATAAGTAATTGAATAAAGGTGAGGAGCAATGGAAAAGAAGGTCAGAGAGAGAGACAGTGGTAAAGGGGTGATCGGGAGAGAGTATGCAAAGGGATGTTAGAAGCATGCAACCCAAGCCTGTCCTGAGGAGGGCAGCTCCTCGGGACCCTCATGCAGGAGGTTAGTTACACAGGAGCCCGCAAGGACGCGATGGTCGGCCAATCACGGGCCGAGACGTCACAAGGCAGCAGGCCCCTAGGACGCGCCAGGAGCCACCAGCCAATCAAAGGCGAGGGAAAGCCCGCGCGAGCGGGAAAACTCCTCCGAGCGAGGCAGCACATACATACACACGCACATATTACCATCATGCTCTCGCCTCTCTTTCTCTCTCCTTAACTCTACACAATGCATCTTATATTCTATTAATGATATAAAATACTTCCCGTTGTCACAGACGAAAATAAAGACCACCACTGGATTGTCTGTGACAATGAGAGTACTAGGAAAGAAAGAACAACATTCTCTGATAACTGTAGCCCATTTCAATGTCCCTGGCGAGCGCTAGTGGCTAACGAGAGGCGATTCTGCCAACGCTGGTAGATGTCACACCCCGCCCAAGATATGAGACGCTCAATATTAGGCGAGCACCATATCTGACAAGGCAGAATGCCGACAAGACCCGCCACACCTAGCCACTCCACCAGAAATGAAATGCAAAGCTCAATCTTAAATAAAACAACATATTAGCATAAAGAAAATCTTATAACCCCTCCCAAACACAATAGTATAATTTTAGCCTGCTATGCTCCCTGAGCGAGCTTCACAGAGCCCAGCCTACTAAGTGAAAGACAGGTTCAACTTAGGACTTTAGCTATAACATTGGCAACTTACAATTAACTATCAAAAAGAAGGAGTTTTTGTGATTTGTTTAGTATTTAATTTTAATGTTGTTTTTGACAGCTGCGTTACAGGGGCAAGCCTGATTTTTTCTCCACTCTCAACACACACTGACTGAACGGCGAGGGTTCTCCTGCAAACATACCCTCCCGTGACAAACAATCAGCCAAAACATTATCAGTGCCCTTAACATGCCACACATCCAACTTGTGTTCCGGCAGCAAAACAACACCTGACACTGATAAACTGCCCAGTTCATCACAAGACTGGCACTTCTCTTCGCTCTCTCCGGCAACAGGGCCTGCCAATAACCTTTCACTAGTTCTACCTTCGTGATGAGCGAGGCATCCCCGAAGCGGTCTATGGTGTCGTCAACTCTGGGTAATGGATAGGTGTCTGGTAGGGATAATGCTTCCACATTCTTGCAATCACCGTACACGCGGATCTTGCCACTCAACTGAAGTTGCAAACTCACTGGCAACGACCACTCACGATATCCTTTATCCCTCAGACCATTTTTCCACATGTAGTCTAGCTCTGCTTTCTCGACAGGCTGTTGAGCAGGATTTATACGGTAGGGAACTAACTTGAGCCTTGCACTGTCTCCAGCCTCCATGTCAGATTCTACCCAGTACACCAGGCCTGGAGAAGCAACAAACATGTGGACGTACTGCCATAGCCTAGTAAACATCTTCTCTTGGCGCTCAGGAACAAGAGGTTGCAACTTATCTCGAAGAACAACATGCCTAGTGCCCTCCCACAACCCAGCCGAGACCGCAGCTTCTAAACTATAGTCTCCCTCCTTCTCCACCTTCGTCCCTAGAACAGCCAGGTCATGAGAGGGACAATCAGTACCACCTGGGCAGTCACTCCCATAGTTCATAATTGCTAAGGCCTCCCCGCCGATACCGTACATGCGCACCCCCGCATTCCTTGCGACTAAATCTGCCTGCGCAGCATCACCGCCTTCAGCGACATTGCCAGATACGGTCGGTCTATGGTAGGGCTGTTGCATTCGACAGAGCAGCATTGGGAAGCTATGCGACGACCGGGCACATCCACTCCACAGCCAACCTCGCCAATCTGCTCAATGTCGTCATTCTGACCACCACCCTTGGCAGCCATGGGTCGACCCTGACCTGACAACCATGCCAAAGCCTCGTCGCCCACCTTGAACCACCGAAACAACGAGGCTAACGGTCTACTCACACTCAAGTGACCTGCCAGCGGAACATCGTGCACCGGATGAGTTGTGAAGCTTGGGTGCTCGGCACGACCAGTGGGGTATGAACCGAGCCGGTGCTGGAGCGCTGCACACTGCTGCTCAGGCAGGTGCTCTAGCGCTTCCACAGCCACCAGACTCGTGTCCCCCGCCCACTGTTCCGCCGACACATTACAATCCCAACTCTCCTCCACCTGTGCCCCACTCCCCTCCTCTCACCCGCCGGCTTTAGCACCGCCAACAGCTCCGCATCGCCACTGAGAAAACTTGATCCTAATTTGAGTATTTCATATCCCAATTCCCTTTATTCATTGCATGAACAGTAGTTAAGTGCTTGTTTAACCTCCACATAGTTCTGTAGTTGCCGTGCATGTTATTTTATTGCCTTTCTGACTGATAAACATTGTTGTTTACATTTGTTATCCTAGCTTGTAGCAGACGACGCACGCACACCTCTAATCGACCTAGCTTTGTATTTTCTTATTAACTCTAGTAGTTATCGTATTCAGTATCCTACTGTAGCTATATATATCTGTAATTTTAGTTGTTGCTTGCATGATCTTGTAGTAACCTTTGACTGATAACTTTGTTTATCTAAATATAATCCTGCTAGACTAGCCTACAGTGACACCAGCACCATCTGTTGATACAGTATATTAACCCCATGTGTGCAGTTACACTTTATTCATATATAATCTCTATTTGGTGCATTGTATATTTAGTTAAATATTCTATTATATATATATAATATATGTTTTGCTTTTTAGGTAGGTTATCACCCCTGGTAGCCTACTTCTGCATATTTCCTACTTTTTTGTTTTTGGTTATTTTTGTTTTCGGTTAGTCTAGGCTATCATCCCTAGTGGCCTATTTCTGCGTACGGTACTTCAATTTTAAAATTTTCAGTTAGGCTATCACCGCTGGTGGCCTATTTCTGCGTACCGGTATTTCATAATTTTTGTTTTCGGTAATTTTTGTTTTCGGTTAGTCTAGGCTATCATCCCTGGTGGCCTATTTCTGCGTACTTCAATTTTTAAATTTTCAGTTAGGCTATCACCGCTGGTGGCCTATTTCTGCGTACCGGTATTTCATAATTTTTTTTTTCGGTTATTTTTGTTTTCGGTTAGTCTAGGCTATCACCGCTGGTGACCTATTTCTGCGTACCGGTATTTCATAATTTTTTGTTTCGGTTATTTTTGTTTTCGGTTAGTCTAGGCCAGGGATTCCCAAACTCTTCAGCTCATTAACCCCTTACTGAAGTTTCAAATTATTCATCGACCCCCAAACATTTAAAAATAAGAATAATATAATATGTTGTGAAAAAAGGAACGTATTACATGCATATTATGATACAATAAATATGTGGAATTATAGTAGTACCTTAATATTAGTATTAGTAGAGTTAATGTCTTCATTTTGTATTTCCAAGTCAAAGGGTGTAAGAATTCATTCAGGCACTTGCATTTTCTCCAGGTCTTCAAAGCGCAATTTACAGTCTTCAATCAATGTGTCCAGGTGTGCGTATGTTTCTATGTCACCATCTGAAATGCTTTCACTTTCTGCCGACTGTTATAAGTTCGAAAAGTACTGAAAATCTCTGTGCCATTGACGCTTTAAACCAGCCTAGTTTGCCTTGGAAGCCCAGTAGAATTGTCCTGTCCTGAATAATGGTAACATGTTTACCCTGCAGACGTTTCTGTACCTCATTAAACTTTGAATATAGGTCTGCCAAATAGAACAGAGCATTCTTACACCTTTTCACATAGATATGGGTCTACATCTTTAGAAACGTTCCTCACCTAGCCATTCATAGACCCCCTAGCCATGTATCGACCCCCTTTCAACCCCTGGCGATTCATTGACCCCTTGGATGGTCGATATCGACCACTTTGGGAACCCCTGGTCTAGGCTATCATCCCTGGTGGCCTATTTCTGCGTACTTCAATTTTTAAATTTTCAGTTAGGCTATCACCGCTGGTGGCCTATTTCTGCGTACCGGTATTTCATAATTTTTTTTTTTGGTTAGGATAGGCTATAACCCCTGGTGGCCTATTTCTGTTTAAATAAACATAAAATTGTTTTCGGTTCGGCTATCACTGCGTATTCAAATTTAATTTAGTTTTGTTTTAATTTTTGGTTAGGCTATCACCGCTGATAACCTATTTGTGTGTATTTCAAAATTTGTGTTTTCGGTTAGGCCTATTTAAGTAAGTGAAGCGACCTGAAGGGAGTGAAGTGTTTTTAAAGTGAGTTTAGTATTTTTAAAGTGAGTGAAGTGTTTTTAAGTGAGTGAAGTGATCTGAAGAAAGTGATCGTCACCATACCTCGTGCCTGTACGAACTGCGCCGGTAGGTTAGGTGCTTCCATGTTTGCTCCTGCCGATCCACAAGTCTGCCGACTCTGCCAGCAACGAGAGGATTTGACAGCAAAATTGGATGAAGCCCACAACAAGATCAATGCCCTCACCAGGAAGCTGGAATCACTCCAAGAGTTTGTAACACTCAACGTTGGAGTATCACTAACTCCAATTGTTTCAACTCCAGCATCCACCACCGCCCCAACGTCATCTGCCAACAATCCAACACCTGCAGTAGACACTGCAGCAGATGCTTCTGATGAACCTGAGCCGACATCAAACCAGGACAGCCGCCCTGTTCACCTTAGTCTCTCCCCCACTCCTCGTGCAAGAAGCCTGCTAGCACGAACAGTACCAACCCCTCGCCCCCGTTCTAACCAATCCTCTCCCCGACCTGTACGTAGAGTCCCGCCACCGCAGGTTTCCGGATTTACACCAGTGAGGAACGGTGCACGGCCAACGCAGAAAAGGTCTCATCTACCAGTCACAATGTCAAACAGATTTGAGATATTGGTAGAGATGGAAGACGAACCAGAAGAGACCAGGCTCGTTGGGGATTCCATCCTACGAGAACAGGTCGAAGAGTTCTGCGACAGAGTCCCAAATCAACGAAAAAGATTTTGCATCCCAGGAGCTGGACTGGACGACATTGTGGAAGCCTTCGAAGATACCACAAAGGATGCAAATGAAAATACCCTTTTTGTCATCCATGCTGGTTCAAATGACGTCATGCGCACCAGATCCGAAGAGTTGATGGAGAAATATCGCAAGATGATCCAGCACTACAAAAACAAGTCAAGGAATATCATCATCTCAGGCATTCTCCCCAAGATCGACGCACCTGAAAAATTCTACGACAAGGCCTTCAGCACAAATAGCCAACTAAAATATTTGTGTCTGAGGGAAGAAGTTGAATTCATCAACCTCTGGGACAACTTCTACAACCAGCCTACTCTGTTCCACAAGAATGGCACTCATCTAAACCCTGTGGGTTCAGCACGCATGGGTCGTCTCCTACACGAAGCAGTCCGCAGCCATGGATCAAAAAATGCCATCCGAGAAGAAGCAGCAGTGACATAAATCATCCAACGCCAAGAAAAAAACAGGGGCAACCGAGGACCACCAGCGATAAGGACCGAAGACAGCGAGGACCGAGGACAGCCATGAACATAAATGTAGATCCGACAAGAACCAAAAATATTATTAAAGAGCGTTCCGTGAGTTCTAAAATAACAAATTTAAAGGTTTTCTATGCAAACGCTCGTAGCATACGCAAAACAATTTAAGATTTAGAGGAGCTAGTGTTTACAGAAAATTATGATGTGATTGGCATAACAGAATCTTGGCTCAATACAGAAGATAGACTTTTTAGCAGAGTTTTCACTTCCCGGTTATGTAATGTTTGAGAAAAGCCGAATAAATCGAAATGGAGGTGGCGTTTTACTTTATATCAAAGAAAGTCTTAACCCTACCCTCTTGTCAAAACTTCAAATTGTGAAATTTGACGCATCTTTTGTGCTAATAAAGAATAATAAAGGTACAAAAATAATACTTGCATTAATATACAGACCTCCAGCTCAATCAGTGCAAACTGACCGAGAAATTTACGAACAAATTGCAGATGTAAGCAACTCACAAGATACCGTAATTTTTGGCGACTTTAATTTACCTGTGACCAAGTGGGGCGATACTCTTACTTCACACTCCAGACATGACTTGTATACGAACTTGCAAGAGAGTTCGCTTTATCAATTTGTTCGAACGCCAACCCATTCTTGACATTGTACTTGCAACAAAAGAAGAATTAATAGAGAATTTGAATGTTGGTGATGAATTCAGTAACAGCGACCATCGTACGATAACTTTCACTTTAAAGTTTACTAGTAACGAACCAAATAGTAGCATCGAAAAAGTCCCTAATATCAAGAAAGCAAACTTCCATAAACTTAGAGCTATGTTTAAAGAAACTGACTGGAGCTTTTTAATTAACAATAACGACATAAATACATCTTGGAAGTTATTGGAAACCACTTACCTAAAGGCAGTGCAAGACTGCATACCATCGAAAATACGGCATCCAGGCCATAATAATAAGCCCAAATGGTGGAATAAAGATATTTCAAACTGCCTGCTTGCTAAAAAATTTGCTAATGATAGATTAAAATGCTCACAAAATGACGAAGAACGGGTGAAATTTGTAGAGCTACGACGCAAAGCCAAAAAGTTAATTAAGCAAAGTAAAAAGACTTTAGAGTTACATATTGCAAATCAAAGTAAAACAAACCCGAAAGAATTCTATAGTTATATCAGAAAGAAAAAAGTAGTTACTTCAACTGTTGGACCGTTAGTCGATGAAAATGGAGAATACACCAAAGACGAAGTACAAATGAGTAATGCCCTGAATACCTTTTTTGCATCAGTTTTTACAACAGAAGACCTCAGTGATATCCCTACACCATCGCCGATTCAGATTGATAATTCAGATGTTTTAAGCAATATCACCATTACAGAGAGAGAAGTATTGAATTGTTTAGATAAACTCAAAGTAAATAAAACACCTGGACCTGATACAATCTCGCCTAGAGTTCTAAAGGAAGCTAAGGATGAGCTCTCCAAACCACTGACATTACTATTCAATAAATCCTTGCAGTCTGGAACTGTGCCTGATCAGTGGAAGCTAGCCAACGTAACACCGATATTCAAAAAGGGCAGCAAATCCCTACCCAGTAACTATCGTCCAATTAGCTTAACCTCAGTTGTATGTAAAATGCTAGAAACGGTCATGCGAGACAGACTCGTAAATCACTTAGAGGAAAATAACATACTTAAAGATACTCAACACGGCTTTCGTAAAAAACGTTCCTGTTTAACAAACCTCTTAGACTTCTTCCACGATATCCTCAACCTCTACGATGAGAGTAAAGCTGTAGATATTATATACCTTGATTTTCAAAAGGCCTTTGACAAAGTTCCCCACAAACGTTTACTGTTAAAACTAAAAGCGCATGGAATATGTTACGACCGGGCACTCGGGTACACTAGGGCTCTCAAACAGGACTCGAGTATGGCTCGCTGCCACAACGGAAACACACGATCCCAACCCCAGAGTACTGCCAGCCGAACAAAAAACACCAATACCCTCCAGAGTTCTATCTGCTATAACGGGGTATACAAGAACTCGGTACTAGCGTTTCACAACAGACTAATAAAGAGACGGGAGTTATCTAGTCTGGTCAACAATCAAACAAAGAAGTAAATACAACAACACCAAAGAATAGTGTTGGCCGAAGCCGAAGTAATCCACCCTTGACTAAGAACTTAAGAAGTCCTCCACCCTCTACTTCGGATCGGCACTATTACGTTACGTTAAACAATAGTCCTCGAGCATCGAGAAAGGAATCTTCTGATAAAGTTAGATGCTTCTCGGATACTCGTAAGAAGTAAGTATCGGATTTTGAACAGCAATTCAATAAGCAACACACTGGCAATTAAGTAATAATTTTATTAAAGGCTTTAAATTGACATAAGAAGAATTATAAGAATAGACAGTAGTAAATGGCAAACATATAAAAGAAGTACTCCGACAATGCACTGGCAATAGCCTACTAGGATTGTGCTCGGGGGGCCACTAATCTCTAAAGTAGCTATGCGTGCCACACATGAAATCAATAGTGCATAAACAATAACATACATAAGGAAAGCTTCAATACTATGCTGTATCTGCTGACCGAGCAAAGTCTAGCTGGGATGTAGTAGGCTAGGAAACAATGGCTGAGCAAGCGGCTCGTAGCCTAGCGAGGTCCTTAAGACTGTGCGGCCAAATTACGGTAATTGACGGAATGCTCTCTTGAGAGATCCAGATCACTAGTATCTGGTTCTCTCCTGGCGATCCTCTCAAAGTCAAGCAAACGAGTTAGCACAGTGCTGGGTGGCAGAGGCAAAAGCCCTCACTCGCAACACAGTGCTAAACTCACAAGGTACACAGTCAGAAAGACCACCTAGGCTTTCCAAGTCTCCGTTGCGATTGTACAGGTTCAACAAAACCTAATACACATCGGGAATCACAACTCTAGTAGCCTTATCCCAGTCTAGCATCACCTAGATCAGCAGAAAACAGGAACATGAATAATCATACACAGGGAAATGCATATACGAGTGCAACAAACATTAATCAATCCTATTCTAGTTATCCCTTCCAAAATAGGCTATCTAATAGGCATATATCTCGTGAGAACTCAAGCGACAATACTTTGGCTGACTAAATCTGCACCAAAGGGGTCATTGAGGTTAAAAAGGGTTCGGGAAAAGAAGAAGGTAGGCGGTACAGAGAGTAGGGAAAGTTCACATCAGTCGGAAGAATATATATAGTTGCAAGGGATATGAGAAGTCGCTCTGCCTAATGAGTTCTGAGGAAAATGCGGCGAGACCTCCCTTTTTATACTCGGCCCTCTAGTGAGCATATCGCCAACTACTAAGGACCGCCCACTAGCAATCGTTACGTAATATTCTCTCTCAATCTGGGATCGACAAAGGATTTCCCACGCACTGAGAGGGAGGAGGGAGGAGGAAGGAGGGGAGTTAGGCCTACCTGCCTCATGGCGCACTCGCTGGCCCTCGTTACGTAATCTCTCTCTCTCCTTTCATCATTACAAATAAGTCCCACACACAACACTTATAACTAATGATATAAAATAGAACTCGTTGACTCAGATGAAAACAAGATACATATTTATAATACTTATAGTACAACGGCTCACATAAACTAAGTTAGGAAACTCTACACAGACTACAGCCAAAGTTCCTGCCCTGACGATCCTAGCGAGAGTGGGGCATGACTGGGCGTTCTGTACAGCATGCTCATACTCGACATGCGTCACACCTCCCCCAAGATTTTACTTGCTCAACCCTGAGCTAAAATCTGATACACAGAACCCCATCAAGCCCCTCACACCCAGCGACCGCATGGCACTAAAACAAAGCTGAGATTATCACTAAAACACATCTTAAAAAAAAAATTACATTTTATAACTCCTCCCAACAATAGCAAAAGACACAATATCATGCTCCCAGAGCGAGCTTACAGCAGCTCAGCCGTTTGATAGTTCGTGGACTACTCAAACTCTATAGGCTATGACAAACTTATACAATTATCTATCTTTAAGAAAGAGTTTTTTTATGATTTTTATATTTTAATATGTTTTTCCCGGCTGCACTATAAGGGCAGCCTATTTTTTCTCCACTCAAACCCACACACCTGTGATAGCCTACGACTGATCATCTACCCTCGATAAACAATCCGCGATCACATTGTCACATCCCGCAATATGACGGATGTCCAGGTTATACTCCTGCAACATCAAAGACCACCTGGTCAGTCTCATATTGCGATTGTGAAATTGATTTAGGAATCTCAAAGGGTGATGATCAGTGTAGATAACCACGACTGGGCCATAGGCTGGAACATACACCTCGAAGTGCCTGAGCGACAGCACAATCGCCAGTAATTCCTTTTCTATTGTAGAATAGTTCTTTTGTGCAGCATTGAACTTTTTAGAAAAGAAACTTACTGGGTGTTCCACACCCTCATTGTCTGTCTGTAGCAATACGGCACCAGCCCCTACACCACTAGCATCTGTTGCCAGCTGAAAAGGCCTGTTAAAGTCTGGGGCCCTGAGTATCGGATGAGTACATAGCAAATGTTTCACCAAAGTAAAAGCCTTTTCACACTCAGGTGCCCACAAAAACTTTTTGTCTTTAGATAACAAATCTGTGAGAGGTGCCAACACCGTTGAGTAACCTTTTATGAAGCGTCTGTAGTAGACTATCATACCCAAGAATCTCATAATCTGCTTCTTGGTGGTTGGGTGCGGAAATTTATTGATAGCCTGTACCTTGTTCTGAGGAGGGCACACCTGTCCCCTTCCCACTACAAACCCAAGGTACTGCACAGTGGCTTTTACGAAGTCACACTTTGCCAAATTTACTACCAGACCTGCTTCACTAAGTTTCCGGAACAAGGTCTCAAGGTGCTCACAATGGCTCTCAAAGTCGTCATCATAAATGATTACATCGTCCAAATATACGGTGCAATTTGGAATGTCCTTGACAATTTCATTCATCAGGTTCTGAAACGTTGCTGGTGCATTCTTAAGTCCGTAGGGCATAACATTACACCGGTAGGTACTCCCGTCCACCACAAAACCACATACCTCTTTAGCACGCTCGGACAAAGGTACTTGCCAGTAACCTTTTACTAAATCTACTTTAGACAAAAACCGAGCATTACCAATTTTATCAACACTATCATCAACCCGAGGAAGAGGATATGGGTTAGTTGGAGTCAAACCGTTTAACCTACGGAAATCAATACAAAAGCGTACCTTGCCATCTGGCTTAGGCTGCAGTGTTACGGGGGAAGTCCATTTAACTGTGCCTTTCTCTATCAACCCTCTACCGAGCATATACTCCAACTCCTCCCTCAGTGCTGGTAGTTTTATGGGGGGCACACGGTACGGGATTGACTTAAAGGGTAGATGGTCCCCCACGTCAACATCATGCATAGCCTGAGTAGTGAGGCCTGGGTGTTCAGCAAATACAGTGGGGTATGAACCGAACAACTGACGGATAGCATCAAACTGCGGCTCAGGCAAATGAGCTATAGCCTCGTCAGCCCTTAGGCTCGAGTTCCCCGCCCACTGATCCGCTGAAACATGTTGATCCCAGCTATCCTCCTCTGAAGCTTGACTGTCCCCCTCTCCTTCTCCACCACGGCCGCAACAAGCCAACACAGGGACAGTGAGAGGCTCAGAGGGGCGCCTCACATACCCTTTTATAAGGTTCACGTGACATAACTGGTTCTTTTTCCTCCTGTCTGGAGTGGCAACAAGGTAATCTAGGTCTGAAATTTTTTCTACAATTTTATAAGGTCCAGTGTACTTCGCAGAGAGGGGGTTCCCAACCAAAGGCAACAAAATTAATACCTCTTGTCCTACAATGAACTTCCGGAGCCTCACTTTGCGATCATACCTGTCCTTCATCAAAGCTTGTGATTCTGTCAAGTTTCGACCTGCCATCTCCAGACTCTTAAGCATGCGCTCACGGCTTTCAAACACATACTTTAACAAGGGGCAAGGCTGCACAGTTCCCTCCCAAATTTCTCTCAGCATATTAAGGGGGCCCCTGACACGGTGTCCAAAAATCAGCTCGTTTGGACTAAATCCCAGGCTCTCACCAGGCACTTCCCGAGCAGCAAACAGCACATAAGGCAATCCAAGATCCCAATCCCTTCCGTTGTCAGCATAATAACACCTGAGCATGCTTTTAAGGGTGGCATGCCACCGCTCAAGCACCCCTTGACTCTCAGGGTGATACGCTGACGATACTACTGCTCGTATCCCATGCTGTTGCATTGTTTGCCTGAATATATTGGAGGTGAAATTGGATCCCTGATCAGACTGAATCTCCTCCGGGTACCCGTACCTTGAAAAGTACCACAACAAGTTACTGACTACCGTCTTAGCCATGCCATTTTTCATAGGGTATGCGTCGGGGTATCTAGTGGCAACATCCATTATGGTTAACAAAAATTTATTTCCAGCCTTAGTGGGAGGGAGTGGACCAACCATGTCAACAACAATTTTACTAAAGGGTGGCCCAATCACAGGAATAGGGTGTAACGGAGCCTTAGGAATAACTTGGTTCGGTTTCCCGACCCGTTGACAAATATCACATGAGTTTATCCATGACTGCACATGAGACTTCATCCCCGGCCACCAAAACAATTTCCCCAAAGCCGCCACCGTTTTTCTTACCCCCAAATGTCCTGCCAGCGGTGTGTCATGCGCCAAACTCAGTAGGCTATCCCTGCACTCCCGTGGCACCACCAACTGGTCCACTACTCCGGACCCCTTTTTCCAGCTACGTTTAGGGTCTTGAAAACGCCGATAGAGGATGCCTTCTAAATAAAAAAAATCTCCCGGCTGTGCATCACCGTCCTCGTCGAGCTCCACAGCTCCATTAGCACACGTTTGGAGATCAGGGTCCTCCAGTTGCAACCGACGTATATCTGAGGGTGCCAAGCGATCCAACTGCTCCCGGAGCAATGCATGACCTTCCCCGATACTGAGCTGCTCCCTCTGTCTCTCTCGATGTTCATAACGCTGCTGTCGTGGAGACTCATCATGCCCAGCCTCGTCACTCTCGATGACAGGCCCAGGGGCCACTCCAGAACTAAGTAATGGTGCCAATACTGAATCACCCAGGAGAGCCGCCGAGTCAAAACTCTTAAAACCAACTCCAGCTTTAGCCTCCTCCTGTTTATCGTTCCTCCGCTGGTCTGAAGACGGAGGACTAAGCTGTGACACTTTAGCTGCCCGAGCTCGGGTGACAGCACACGCCATGGGTTGTGCCTGGCACCGCTCGACCCACTCTCGCTCTTCCCTACTCACGTCGGCCGGCCTCTCGGCAACGACTAAGGGTAGAACCTCAGAAGCGGGCCTTGCAAAGTCGTTGCCGAGAAGAAGGTCGACGCCCTCCACTGGCAGTTTCTCCACAATCCCGACATCCAATTCACGTGCCACACCATCCACCTCCAACTCCAACCGCACCAGCGGGTATGACCGAGTTGCATTAATACCCTGCACCACTACCACCCGAGCCGCGTTTATACGGTAGCCAGTCAAGTTTTTCATCAAAGTCTGGGAAGCACCGGTATCACGCAAGACCTCTACTCCATGCTTGCGCCCCGCCCACATCACGCAACCCCGTCCTCTATGGTCGCAAAAAACATCCTGAGCAGGGTTCGAGCCTCCCAGGTGCTTCTGCATTGGCTGTGCCTCAGCCTCTGACGAACTGCCCCGGGCAAACTCAGAAGACTTCAGAGACACACCAATGTTGCAGGCCAAAGACACAGCTGCTGTAGGTGGTTTGCTAGGACAGACTCTTGCAAAGTGCCCCTTTTTATGACATTGATAACACTCCAACTCCCCTTTGGGCTTCCCTTGGTACTGGGAAGGGCCCGGCCCCTTCTTAAATGGGACGGTGCTAGTCTTGTGGTCAGTCTTGGTATCATAACTCTTGTACTTGTTTGCATAAGATATATTACCAACTCGGGGGGGTGGGGCGTCACGCCCCTTGTTACCTGCCTCACTACGTTGGGCAGACCCGCACCCACGAATTAGCGATAGCCGGAGGTCAGCCATCTCAGCTGCCTCCTGTAGAGTTTTTGGGTTCTTTTCTTTAATAGTTAGTCATTTCTGCACCAGTACACTTATAAAACTGCTTGAGCAGAAACAGCTCAGTCAACTGTTCGGCCGTCTCAGCTTTCTCAGAACGTGTCCAGTTTGTAAGTGCATCTTTTAAGTCCCGGGCATGTTCAAGAAAGGTCGCCTCCCTAGTCTTCGTAACACCCCGAAACTTCAATCGATATGTTTCTGGTTGCAACTCGTATGCCCGTAGGACAGCTCTCTTCAATTCTGGGTAGTCAATGCAAGACTCTAAAGGCAGTGCATCATAAGCCTTCAGACCCTTACCCGTAAGTCTTGAGGAGACTAGAGCTGCCCACTTCTCTTCAGGCCAATTATGCTCCCTACACTTCTTCTCAAAACGATTAAAAAATTCTGTGACTTCAGTTTCACTAAATGCCGGCACCAATTTGACTAAGTGGGACAAGGACTGCTCTCTTACTTGGCCCTCACGGCCCATCCGAGTCCCTGTCGACTCTGCACGAGTCTTATCTAAATCTATTTGAGCACAATATTTCGCTGAGTCGTACCTAAGCTCAGCCTCGTGCCTCCTAGTCTCAGCCTCAATCTCATGCCTCCTAGTCTCAACCTCAATCTCATGCCTCCTAGTCTCATTCTCCTGCTTCCTAGCCTCATTCTCAATTTTTGCAAGCTCAAGTCTAAATATCATATCTGGAGACAGGCAGGAAGAGGGAGCTGCCACTACTGAAGGAGGGGGGGCAAAAACTGGGGAACCACCATGTGCACCGCCCGAGGGCACTCCAATCTGCCAATTCTCATCCCTCTGTGGGAGAGTGCTAATCTCCGGCAACTGAGTGGACGGCACTGTGGGAGTCGAGTGAGAGGGGATCTGGGGAGGAACCCCCCCAAACGCCCTCTCCTCCGAAACCCCATGTCGCCCACGCAACACCCAGGAAATCAGCTCCCTCTTGGACATCCCTATTACATTGGATAGGCCCAAAACCTTGGCTATCAGGTGCAAGCCATAAATATCCACCCCAGTCAGCCTCTCCTCCGTCACGTGGTACCGCTTACTCACAAAAACTCTAGCATCCTCCTCACTGATTACTAATGGCACCTCTTCAAATGGCATCTCTCGCTCCTCGTCAGTGCTAGGGCACGACATACTGAAGTCAACAAAAAAATTCTCGAGACAAAAGTGTTAAACTTCCTTATGCACGCACTAATTACTAAATTAACTGGAGTCTCTTAAATGCTCTACTAATTGCCATACAAAAAAAAATGTTCTTCAATATGCACGCTAAAGTACAAACAAACAAATGTTGTACAACTTTGCAAAAATTTATACTGTTCACAAAATCCTAAGCAAGGTCGCCATTTGTTACGACCGGGCACTCGGGTACACTAGGGCTCTCAAACAGGACTCGAGTATGGCTCGCTGCCACAACGGAAACACACGATCCCAACCCCAGAGTACTGCCAGCCGAACAAAAAACACCAATACCCTCCAGAGTTCTATCTGCTATAACGGGGTATACAAGAACTCGGTACTAGCGTTTCACAACAGACTAATAAAGAGACGGGAGTTATCTAGTCTGGTCAACAATCAAACAAAGAAGTAAATACAACAACACCAAAGAATAGTGTTGGCCGAAGCCGAAGTAATCCACCCTTGACTAAGAACTTAAGAAGTCCTCCACCCTCTACTTCGGATCGGCACTATTACGTTACGTTAAACAATAGTCCTCGAGCATCGAGCAAGGAATCTTCTGATAAAGTTAGATGCTTCTCGGATACTCGTAAGAAGTAAGTATCGGATTTTGAACAGCAATTCAATAAGCAACACACTGGCAATTAAGTAATATTAAAGGCTTTAAATTGACATAAGAAGAATTATAAGAATAGACAGTAGTAAATGGCAAACATATAAAAGAAGTACTCCGACAATGCACTGGCAATAGCCTACTAGGATTGTGCTCGGGGGGCCACTAATCTCTAAAGTAGCTATGCGTGCCACACATGAAATCAATAGTGCATAAACAATAACATACATAAGGAAAGCTTCAATACTATGCTGTATCTGCTGACCGAGCAAAGTCTAGCTGGGATGTAGTAGGCTAGGAAACAATGGCTGAGCAAGCGGCTCGTAGCCTAGCGAGGTCCTTAAGACTGTGCGGCCAAATTACGGTAATTGACGGGATGCTCTCTTGAGAGATCCAGATCACTAGTATCTGGTTCTCTCCTGGCGATCCTCTCAAAGTCAAGCAAACGAGTTAGCACAGTGCTGGGTGGCAGAGGCAAAAGCCCTCACTCGCAACACAGTGCTAAACTCACAAGGTACACAGTCAGAAAGACCACCTAGGCTTTCCAAGTCTCCGTTGCGATTGTACAGGTTCAACAAAACCTAATACACATCGGGAATCACAACTCTAGTAGCCTTATCCCAGTCTAGCATCACCTAGATCAGCAGAAAACAGGAACATGAATAATCATACACAGGGAAATGCATATACGAGTGCAACAAACATTAATCAATCCTATTCTAGTTATCCCTTCCAAAATAGGCTATCTAATAGGCATATATCTCGTGAGAACTCAAGCGACAATACTTTGGCTGACTAAATCTGCACCAAAGGGGTCATTGAGGTTAAAAAGGGTTCGGGAAAAGAAGAAGGTAGGCGGTACAGAGAGTAGGGAAAGTTCACATCAGTCGGAAGAATATATATAGTTGCAAGGGATATGAGAAGTCGCTCTGCCTAATGAGTTCTGAGGAAAATGCGGCGAGACCTCCCTTTTTATACTCGGCCCTCTAGTGAGCATATCGCCAACTACTAAGGACCGCCCACTAGCAATCGTTACGTAATATTCTCTCTCAATCTGGGATCGACAAAGGATTTCCCACGCACTGAGAGGGAGGAGGGAGGAGGAAGGAGGGGAGTTAGGCCTACCTGCCTCATGGCGCACTCGCTGGCCCTCGTTACGTAATCTCTCTCTCTCCTTTCATCATTACAAATAAGTCCCACACACAACACTTATAACTAATGATATAAAATAGAACTCGTTGACTCAGATGAAAACCAGATACATATTTATAATACTTATAGTACAACGGCTCACATAAACTAAGTTAGGAAACTCTACACAGACTACAGCCAAAGTTCCTGCCCTGACGATCCTAGCGAGAGTGGGGCATGACTGGGCGTTCTGTACAGCATGCTCATACTCGACATGCGTCACAAATACAAGACGGTGTGTTGAAATGGATAGAAAATTGGCTCAGCGACAGAAAGCAAAGAGTAGTCATAAACTGTAAGGCATCTAAATGGACCAATGTAAGTAGCGGGGTACCCCAGGGATCGGTAATAGGACCAATTCTCTTTCTAATTTACATCAACGACATAGATGAGGGTCTCACCTGTACAATCTCAAAATTTGCTGACGATACAAAAATTGCAAATAGCGTACTCTCAAAAGAACAAGTTGACGATATGAAACACAATCTAGATAAATTGTCATGTTGGGCCCAAATTTGGCAAATGAGTTTCAATGCGGATAAATGTAAAGTACTACATATCGGATACCTAAATGAGAAAGCAAACTATTCGATGAATGACACTCAGCTTAAGAATGTAAACAGAGAAACCGATCTGGGAGTAACAATATCGAGTAACCTAAAACCGAGTCAACAATGTTCAGAAGTTGTTAAGAAGGCAAACAAAATAATTGGCTTTATAGGCAAGTCATTTGAGCATAAATCCAAAGAAGTTATCCTAACCCTTTACAATTCCTTAGTCCGCCCTCTTCTGGAATACTGGGTTCAATCCTGGTGCCCTTATTACCAAAAAGATATAAACAAGCTAGAACGAGTTCAACGTAGAGTTACCAAAATGATACCTAGCCTAAAGAACAAACCATACAAAGAGCGTCTTAGAGAATTAAATCTATTTCCTTTAACCCAGCGCAGATTAAGAGGCGACTTAATTCAAGTGTTCAAAATCATCAAAGGCATTGACAATATGAACTGTAGTAAGTACTTCACTATCGACCAATCTAATTACACGCGGGGAAACGGTTGCAAAATTATTGGTAAATCTTTTAACTCACACGAATCTAAGAATTTCTTCTTCAATCGAGTTGTCAACTTGTGGAATGGTCTTCCCCGAAACGTCATAGACTGCATCACCGTTGATTCATTTAAACTCCGCGTAGACAAATATCTCTCATCAAACCCGCGACTGACTGCGTTTGTAAATGAATAACTTTATTTTATCCCCCCCCCTCAGTTACTAACCCATCTGTCCCATACTAACTTCCTAATCCTGCCACGGACATTAGTTCCAGGGCAGTAGTTCCCTTTCCAATGTTCCCTTACCCACTCTAAACCACTGTTTGGACACTTGATCCTCAGTGTTTTGAAGGACAAGCAACCTAGAAGGGTCACTAGGACTGTTGTTGCTTGATTTCCTTTGTACTCCTTCTCCACCTTGGCCGCTGCAGACCAACGCAGGGACAGTAGGCTGCTCAGGTGTTTTTTTTTTTTTTTTTTTTTTTTTTTTTTTTTTTTTCTATATTCCATCTACTCCCTCTCGGGCATAGGCTGAGAGCCTGTACATTCCACCGCTCAACACGGTGAAGCCCGTGAGGTCTTGTTCCAGTCTGGAGAGTGAGACATGTGAAGCATCCATCATGGCTCGAAGCAGCTTCATCTCTGAAGCGGCTGGTTGCTTCGCTCAAGTGCTTCACCGTCTCACCCTCCAGACTCAGACCCTCACTCTCAGAACGCCACCTATTGAGCAGTGAACTCACTAGGCATTGTCCCCCTGTAACATATTTTGAATATGGGAATATTCATACAGTGTTATTTAATCAGGGAACAATGAGGGTATTTTTTTGGCATTTCGGTGGGCTTTGTGGTAATGCACTGATACTAGGTACAGCACAAATTCAATCCCAATAATATCTTCCCATTGACATATCGGGATTTGAACCCGGGTCCATTGGATTACCAATCCAGTGGCATGACCACTCCACCACACCTCCCCTAAACTCCTCACAAACTCCTCCAACAGGTTCACATGACATGTTTCCCCGTCCTCGTGTTCAATAGCCCCGTTCCCACAACTCTCCTCCACCTGGGAACTACTAAGTCGTGGAGTGCCATCACGCCCAACCATGTCACTAGGGGTGACAGGTTCTGGGGCCACTCCGGAGCTCACCTCTGGGTCAAGTACCGAGTCGCCAAGAAGAGCCGCTGGATTAAAACTCACAAAACTCCAAACTTTAGCTTTCTCCTTCCGGCCGTTCCTCCGCTGGTCTAGAGACTGAGGAATAGGCTGTGACACCTTAGATGCACAAGATCGGGTGACAACACACGCCCTCAGCTGTGATTGACACCTCTCGACCAACTCCTGCCCCTCCCTACTCACGTCAGCCGCCCTCTCGGCACCGACTAAGGGTGGAACCTCAGAAGCAGGAACTGCAAAGTCGTTGCCGAGAAGAAGGTCGACGCCCTCTACTGGCAGTTTCTCCACGATTCCAACATCCAACTCTCGTGTCACACCATCAACCTCCAGCTCCACTCGAACGAACAGGTATGACCTTGTAGCATTAATACCCTGCACCACAACTACCCGTGCCACGTTTATAGGTTGACCTGTAAAGTTTTTCATCAGAGTCTGGGATGCACCTGTATCACGCAACAACTCCAACCCATGCTTGCAACCAGCCCAACTCACGCAGCCACGCCCTCTATGGTCGCAAAAAGCATCGCGGACAGGTTTCGAGCCTTCCAGCCACTCCTTCACTGGCTGTGCTCCCGCATCTGATATTATCACCCCGGGTAAATGCAGAAGACCTCAGAGACACCCCAATGTTGCTAGCCAAAGACACGACTGCAGTTGGTTGGTTACTAGGGCAGGAACGTGCAAAATGCCCCTTGTTATGACATTTAAAACACTCTACTTCACCCTTGGACTTCCCCTGAGATGGTAAAGGGTCCTGACCTTTCTTAACCCAGTGAGACCCAGCGTCGCACGTGATGCATCGGCAGTGTTTGATCACCAACTCCCAGCGACGCATCACGTGCGTCCGACATATAAAAATCACTTACGTGGCTCGTAAGGTAGGAAATGGCGGGAGAATAGGAGGGGGAGGTACCGTAGTGTGTGTGGGAGCCGGGCCGGTAGGTGTGAGTGGGCCAAGACAGCCGCGCGGCTGGTGGTGGTGGGCTTAGTGGGGATACTTTACACCCTTAGTTCACCGCCACTTTGAACCTTCATTACTCCGGTCGTATGGGAGCTAGAGGCTTGAGATTTATGTGAAACACACCTTAGGATGTATGCCGTACAATGCCATACTCAGTTTTCACCCTAGTGCTCCCGGGCGGGTGGTCATGCGGGGGAGACGAACTTTCGACCCCCCCCCACCCCGCCCCCCAAATGACCGAGGTGAGTTTTTTTTTTGTTTTTTTCTTAATTTCTCACCATTCTCTTCCATTTTGGCTCGACACATTTTTTTGAGGCTCCCCCCCACCCCACCCCCAAAAAAAAATATCCGAGGTGATTTTTTTTTTTTTTTTTTTTTTTATTTCTCATCCTTGTCTTCCATTTTAGCAAACAAAAAAAAAAGAAGTGAAAATGGCTTGGGACTGGGGTGAACAAAATATTATGACTAGCCGGGGCTCAACGGGTTAAACGGGATGGTTTTAGGTTTGTGATCAAAATTGGTATCATTGCTCTTACTTTCGTTATTAAAGGTTGTATCACTGACTCGGGGGGGGGGGGGGGGGGTCGAGTGTTGCGCCCCTTGTTAACTGCATCGGTCCGTTGTGCAGACCCGCACCCACGAATCAGCGACATTCTCACGTCAGCCAACTCAGCCGCCTTTTGTAGAATTTTAGGCTGTTTCTCTTTGAGGTTCAAAGTCAGGTCGCCCCCTGTGCAATTGAAAAATTGCTCTAGAAGGACTAACTGCTCAAGCTCCTCGAATGTCGTCACCTTCTCTGACCTCAGCCAATTTCTCAATGCATCAGACAGTTCCCGGGCATGTTCTAGAAAAGTGCACTCACGACCCTTCGTAACACCCCGAAACTTCAACCTATATGTCTCTGGTTGTAACTCGTACGCCCGCAGTACAGCTTCCTTCAATACCTCATAATCGATGCAAGACTCCAAGGGCAACGCATCATATGCCTGGAGTCCTTTGCCAACCAACCTAGAGGAAACAAGGGCTGCCCACTTAACCTCGGGCCATTGGTGCTCCCGGCACTTCTTCTCAAAACGCAGGAAAAACTTGGTGACACCCGACTCGTCAAATGCAGGGACTAACTTAATAAGGTGCGATAATGACTGATCAAAACCTTGATTCCCAGAACCGAGACGCTGCCCTGTCGACTCCACCCGAGACTTCTCAAGATCTCTGTCTGCACAGTACTTCGTAGCCTCAAGCTGAAGCTCAGCCTCACGTATGGCCTTTCTCTCCTCAGCCTCAACCTCTCGCTGCCATTGCTGAATCTTAGCCATCTCAAGCTGGAAGAGCATATCTGCAGTTAAACCTTGAGGAGGAGGAGATGCAACAATTGGAGACCCACCCAGTGACAAACCACGCTGCCAGTGACTATCGGCCTGCGGGAACGTACCTGGCTCCGGAGCCCGAGGGGGCGCCATGGTAGGAGTCGAGTGGAATGGGGGCTGGGCCGAAGGTGCCCCAGCTCCCGCTCCACCCGAAGCCCCACGCACCCCGCCGAGCACACAGGCCACCAGGTCACCTCTCGTCATGCTGCTAGTGCCCACATGCCCCATGACCGTGGCCAAACACTGGAGACCATACCGATCAATCCCCCGACACCCGGTCAACAGTAATAGGCATCTCCAGAAACTTCCTTGCATCCTCCTCACTAGTTACTACTCTAATGCCTTCTAACAAACCCAGCTGCTGCACCTCAGAGTCTGCTTCCCGTACTGTGTCCTCACTGTGCATTGATCCATCGTTCGACATAGTGTCCACCAAAAATTCTCAACGTTTATAAAAAAAAAAAGGAGTACCTAAACTCTCATGTAGCACTATTCACTCAAAAAATGTTCGAAGACAACTCAAGTGGTATACTACGTTGCCAAAAAAAAAATTCCATGTGTCCAAAATATTCCTCAAAAAACAAATGTCCAACAATCCTGCAACTATTTCTTAGTTCATTCGGTATGACGCCTAAGATAAGATACTAGGTAAGGTCGCCATTTGTTACAACCGGGGCTACGAATAAAACAAGGGCACTTAATGATTGGACTAGTAATAGGGCACTATGCAACAACGGTACGCTAGATCCAAACCCTCGAACTTATATGCCGGCGAACAAAAACACCTATACCCTCCAGAGTTAATCTGCGATAACGGGGTGTCCTTAACTGGGCATAAATGTACTCTACTTCAGGCTAACCCACACTGGTATAGCCTGATAACAAACAAGATGCAAGTTACGTTAAAATGCATAAAAGGGAAACTATGGAAAGATCAATTAAATCACTGCAAGATTTAATACAATAAAAAGATGCTTCAATACAGTTACTCTAAACAAAATAAACTCTTCACTCCTATCTGAAAGAAAGTGAAGTATAGTCCTACAGCATAGACCTGGAAACTTCTGAAGAAAGTCCGATGCTCATAAGATGCTCGTATCTTAAATTATATAAAGGCAGGAGGCAGGACACCACACGTGTAGACTGAATACACCAAAAGATAGGACATATAATGTTAACTGACACGAGAATACTATAAATGCGCAACGGTTGTAATGCTCGACACTAAAAGAAGTACTTCCTCATCAACGAAACAGTCTGCTATGGTTGTGCGGCTCAGCAACAACTTAGACTAATAAATGCTGGGAATAATAATGCGTACATATCAAAGAGCTTATATTAAATACTAACAAGTGTCTACTCAATTAATAATGTCTAGCTGGGATACTCTAGGTAAGGAACTGGGGTTGAGCAAAACAGGCTCGTAGCCTAGCGATGTCCTTAAGACTGCATCCTTTAAGTTACGTTAATTGACTGGGTTGCTCTCTTGATTGATCCAGATCACAAGTATCTGGTTCTATCCTGGCGACCCTCAAAAGACAAGCAAAGAGGCAGCAAAGTGTGGAACTGGAACAGGCCATAGCCCTCGGTCAACACAATGCTGCACTCGCAAAAGACGCAGCCGAAAAGACAACCTAGGCTACCACAGGACCGGTCGAAGTCGTGTAGGTATAAACAAACCATACACACATCGGAGACAACGACTACAGTAACCTTATCCCAGTCTAGCATTAAATAAAAGAGCAGAACACTAAATCAATAATGGAGACACACACAGAGTTCTTAACCTATACTAACTAAGAACCCTCAAACCTATTCTAAGTACATGTAAATATCACAGAGGACGGCGCATGCAATACAATGGGCCGGCAATGGAAACCGTATGCAGAACCCAAGGGGATAAGTAATTGAATAAAGGTGAGGAGCAATGGAAAAGAAGAAGGTCAGAGAGAGAGACAGTGGTAAAGGGGGTGATCGGGAGAGAGTATGCAAAGGGATGTTAGAAGCATGCACGCCAAGCCTGTCCTGAGGAGGGCAGCTCCTCGGGACCCTCATGCAGGAGGTTAGTTACACAGGAGCCCGCAAGGGCGCGATGGTCGGCCAATCACGGGCCGAGACGTCACAAGGCAGCAGGCCCCTAGGACGCGCCATGAGCCACCAGCCAATCAAAGGCGAGGGAAAGCCCGCGCGAGCGGGAAAACTCCTCCGAGCGAGGCAGCACATACATACACATGCACATATTACCACCACGCTCTCGCTCTCTCTCTCTCTCCTTAACTCTACACAATGCATCTTATATTCTATTAATGATATAAAATACTTCCCGTTGTCACAGACGAAATAAAGACCACCACTGGACTGTCTGTGACAATGCGAGTACAGTACTAGGAAAGAAAGAACAACATTCTCTGATAACTGTAGCCCATTTCGATGTCCCTGGCGAGTGCTAGTGGCTAACGAGAGGCGATTCTGCCAACGCTGGTAGACGTCACACAATGAGAAAATAGACACTAAGATATTCATCCCAATTTGAATGTGTAGGCTGCAGTAGAAATGTAAACAAAGAGTAACAGACCCGTGAACTTTAGCAGGCTGCTTGTGACTGAACCCATTTGGAATAACAATTATGTAGTTAGTATAATGGCTCTCTCCAAACCAACTTCGATCATTTTTCATGTTAAAGTATTTTCCTCATAACCATGTCCATAATTCTTTGTTAACAAAGAGCAAATCATCATAAGCACCTTCATGATATCAAGTATCTAAAAATATTAAACGGCCATCATACGTTCATCATTATCAGAGTATGGCGAATCATCATCATTATCATTATTAATGTCTTCAACCTAATCTATTTCTTCATTGCCATCATCACAATATTATTATAATACTATACATCTTCATGATGTAACATATATTTCACAGCCTTTAATCACCAATTGAACGATGCGTCAACAAACAAGAACAAATACTAATATGTTATATAGTAAGTAACTGATAAATATATAATATAGTGGCAACAGAGGAATGGTGAATCTAAAACGGATATAAATATAACAAAGCCATTTACCTCCCGGTCTGCAGTTTTCCTTGCCTAAATATTTCTGCGAAAGGAATAAGAGAGCTGAAAACGCTGGAGTTATAAAGTACAAAAGAAAGGAACATGGAACTTCATGATGATTAAATATATTTCAAATTTAATTTTACTGAAAGGGATGTTAACAAATCGTCACGAATACAATATATGTTACAATGTAGATTTATTGTAATATCTAATTTCCTATTAATCGAGCATACACAACTTTAAAATTATAAAGTACTGGTATGGTTAGATATACTAGAAACTGAAAATATTGACTCTAGAAGAATTTTCCATAAGAAAAACACGTGAGAAAATGTAATTCGCCACAAAATGAAACCATCAACAACAAGCAAGATACGCACACTTACGAACCATGAACACTATATGCAAACTATCAACAAACAATTGTTCCCTGATTAAATAGCACTGTATGAATATTCCCATATTCAAAATATGCTATAGGGGTGCAATGCCTGGTGAGTTATCTGCTCAACAGGTGGCGTTGTGTGTGTGTAAGTGTGAGAGTCCGAGTGTAGAGGGTGAGACAGTGGAGCACGGGAACGAGATGGCTTCAGAGATGGGGTCGTTTCGGGCCATGAGTGAGCACCGTGCCTCATGTGAAGGCAAGATGGCAGGTGCTCGTTGTGCTCTACGTGCTTCACGTCTCACTCCCTAGACTGGAACAAGACCTCACGGGCTTCACTGTTCATTGTAAAGCGGTGAATGTTAAGGCTCTCAGCCTATGCCCGAGAGGAAGTAAGTTGGAATATAGAAAAAAAAAAAAAAAAAAAAAAAAAAGCATGATACGCACACTAACGAACCATGAACACTATATGCAAACTATCAACAACAAGCATGATACGCACACTAACGAACCATGAACACAATAGGCAAACTATTACTTTCACACTAAAACGGGCCCCAGCTACAGTATCTAAAATGCTCGGAACTGTCAATAAGAGAAAGAAGTAATATAGATATAATGGGAGAGTGTGGGAGTGTAAGGAACTTCGAAGCTTAAAATTTTTCTCGTCATCCCTTCTCCAATATCCTTCCACTCTTGCTCTCCCCCTCATCCTCTCTCTGGACTGAACTTTTTACATTACATTTTATTATCTCCTTTTGTGCTGGTGTAACTTATTCACTTTTATTCTATCTTACTTTATTACCAGTTCCTTTTTTATGAAATCATACAATATCCAGCCATTTGAACCTTCCACAACCTTAATAATTGTATATATTCAACTAGTCGTTATACCCAGTTTATTACTAAACCTATCGCTTACTTTGGTAAATGTAATTTACTAGACAACCTGCACATGAAAATAACACACACACACACACACACACACACACAAAAATAAAAAATAGGAAAAGTGGGAGTGGGCCTGAGCATATAGATAGATAGATAGATATAGTCTATCTATGTATCTATTGCCTGACGCCGTGATCCCCGAAGGTGTGGCCACGAACGAACCGCCCCCATGCACCTCTGTCCCCAGTCAGTCGACGCCCCTCCCCCCAACCAGCACTCATTCCATCCTTCCACCTTTCCTTCGGTCTACCTCTCCCTCTCTGTCCTTCCACCTCGCTCTCGTACACCCTCTTAGTCATTCTCTTGTTTTCCATACGTTCCATAATTATGGCCGAACCATCTCAAGTTGTTCCTTTTCACACTTTCCAGCACATCTACCTCCACACCACACCTCCTTCTTACTTCTTCATTAGTCTGTCAGTTTCGTATGTTGAAAACTCGGTGTTGGCGTATGTGGCTTCTATAAGGCATTCAAAGACTAAAAGTGAAATTATTAATGTATGTGCTACATATTATGATGAAACAACCATGAAGAAGGCGAAGGAGTTATTATTTGAAGCAGCTAAATATTATTGAATCTTATCTGGAGAAGATCTGCAAACAAGTTAAGAGAAAACTTTAGTGATATACTGGAAGCATTTCAAAAGTGTGAAGATGAATCAATAAACTTGCCTAAATTCGTTACCGCTGACCACGAAGCCTTTCCTCCATCTAATGGCTTTGATATAATTGGCGGTTACATTGCTAAATTGACTGATCAAGTTGATGGTTTAAGAAATGAAGTGCAGAGTCTTAGGGAATCCAGGTTAAACAATATAAGTGTGATGGAAGACCAAATGTATATTAAAGAAGAGCTTTTAGAAATCAAAGGTCTCATAAAGCAATGCAAACAAACGAAATCGTTCGAGTCAGTGAAAAGAGACAGTATTCTTATGGAACATATTGACACACTCCTTGATGATGGCAAATGCCAAGCCGAGATCGCTAGTAAAACTAATAAGGGTTTGGGTGAGGAAATTAAGAAATTGTTGTCGTCTGTTGGGGAGCCTTCTGCCCCACCATTCTCGCAAATCATGAACAGCGACGTGCATGACTTTGGGAGCGTCAATGGCAGTGATGGTGATGAGAGGGAGGATGTTATCTCCCCCCTTGTGTTACCTGCCTACAGTGATGTACTACGGAGTGAAAGGGAAGTACCTCATGTTAACAAAGACAGTATTCGGACATCACGAGTTCCTTGTGGTGAGGGAGCTGCGGTGAGGACAGGGATCAAGCACAGGAACCGAGATGAGATGAGAAAGGGAGGTGGATTAACGAGTGTTAGTACCACCGTGAATCGTGAGAGAGTGACTGGTGACATCTTGGTGGACCGTGATGGAAAGAGGAATGGTGGTGATGTTGTGGCTGGTGATGGAAAAGCAGGATATAGAACTGCGGCAAAGATTGTTGGAAGGAAGAATGATGACTCTACTATGGTCCATGCTGGAGGAACAACACTTGGCACCACTGCACAGGCTGTGGGCCCTGTAGGTGATGCAGATGACAACACTGCGCAAGATAAAGATGGCTACACAGTCGTCAACAGAAAACGGCGACCAAGAGGAGTTACGTCTCAAGATATTGGTTCTAATGAACAGAAAAGAGCAAATATAAGGGCATCACTGGAACAAAAACAATGCATAATGCGAAATTTAAGGGTATTTGTAGACTTGTAGATTTGTATATAGGCAACGTGGACTTGTTAACGAAATGTGATGATATTATTAGTTTATTTTGGCTCTAAGGGAGGTTAATGTTAAACTTCAGAGGGAAGTGGATTTGATTAAAGACGAAAATCTAGCTTTCAAGCTTAGCCAAGAGGAAATAAAGTCAAGTAAGGGGAAAAGGGAGGAAGTTGATGAAAAATTGTATTCATGGCAAGTTGTTAAAAATACGGGTGGGAAAGTCACACTCAAGAAGCAGGATAGTAGAATAGGTATGAGTGTGACAAATACATTCTCTCCTTTGCGAGACGAATGTGAGGGAAAAGATAGTCAGGATAAGGGAGGGATAACCGAAGTGCCTGCCGCCGACTCAGCTCCAACCTCTGACGCTGTGCTACCTACCACCACCACTACCCCCACCACCACCACCAAGGGAGCTTCTGCCACCACCGGGGGTTCTCCAACTGCAGCTGCTGGATCCTCCCGAGGGAAAGGTAAGTCTGTGTCCCGAGAAGGTAAGTCTGTGTCGATTGTGGGCGACTCCATGGTAAGACATTTAGTTAGGGCTACCCGCACTAAACTTAGGAAGGTTGTGTGTCTGCCTGGCCATGGAGTTGGGAGGGTTTTAGAGAAGATGGACCACATCTTGGAAGATAGTGGAGATAACCCCATTATCTGTCTCAGTGCCGGGAGTAACGATGTTGGTAAGGGTAGAAGTGAGGAACTGCTGCAGCAGTATCGGGATGTGTTAGATAAAGTTAGGATGAAGGGAGGGATCCCTGTAGTACATTGTATCCTACCCAGAAGAGGAGTTCCCAAGGAATGGACATCCAGGGCGATTGGTGTCAATTGCCGTTTGGAGAAATATTGCAAAGAAAAAGCAATACCATTCATTGATAACTGGGATAGTTTCTATGGGAGAGATGGGATGTACGCAAGGGATGGGGTTCATCTTTCACGGTTAGGGGTTTCTACATTAGCTAGTTCTTTAGATAGGGTAGTTGTGGGGTTTTGAACAGAAATATTGAGAGTGTAAATGAGAGGTTAAATGGAACAATTTTAGCGTCAGGCGAAAGCGATAAGGATATTCAGTCTCATGCTAAAAATGATGACTATAATGCAAATGATAGTAGTGATGGTGCAACGGAAGATGGAAATGTCGCTAAAAACAAAGGTAAATTAGGTATAAAGAAAAGAAGTAAATTGAGAGTATATTACACAAACTGTAGGAGTCTATGTAACAAAATGAACGAACTTAGAGCCCTTGTTAGCAAAGAAAATATAGACATAATAGCGCTAACTGAAACGTGGATTAATACAGAAACCAGGCATTTTTTAGCAGAATTTGATATACCAGGATATAGTTTGTTTAAATATGACCGAACAAGTAAGAGGGGTGGCGGTATAGCAGTGTTTGTCAGGAGTACATTAAAAAGCTGTATTAAATCAGGTATTAGACTAAATAACGATAATGAAAGTGTTTGGGTAGAGGTTAACGAAGGTAGTGAGACCATAGTTATTGGAGTTATGTATAGACCGCCAAATATGAGTAGAAATGACGGAACGTCATTATGGGAGGAAATTAAAATGGCATCAAAGTTTAGCAATGTGTGCATTATGGGGGATTTCAATTTTCCGAATATAGATTGGCAGCATCAAATAGGAGACTCTGATTCTGAGGAGTTTATAGAGGTAGTACAAGATAGTTTTTTATTTCAATTCATAGATACGCCGACTAGAGGTAATAATATTATCGATTTAGTTTTCAGTAACAATGAACATATGGTAAATAATGTAGAGATAGGGGACCACCTAGGAAATAGTGACCACAATTCTGTGTATTTTAATATACAATGGAAAGGTAATACCAGAGAGAATACAACATTAATACCTGACTTTAGAAAAGCCAATTATGGGGGGTTAAGAAGAGCCCTATCAGCGGACCCTATGGTCAAAAAATTAAGTCGATCCAGGTGTCCAAATGAGTGTACCCCTTCTCAGGCACCTGTCATCTTAAGTCAGGAAGAGACGTCAACCTTGGTAGATACATACGATAATTTTATCAAGTCAGTATTCAATGCACAAAATAAATACATCCCCAAAAGAAAATTTAGATCAACACAGAACCAACCCAAATGGATGAATAATAGACTATTAGATCTTCTAGGACAAAAGAGAGGAATATATAGAAAACTTAGAAAAGGCGAAATTCACCTACTTGCTTACTATCAGAATCTATCAAGACAGGTAAAAAAGGATATTAGGAAAGAAAAAAGAAATTATGAAATTAAGGTTGCCAATGACTCAAAAAATAATCCTAAAGCTTTTTACCAACTATATAAATCCAAGGTTAGAGATGTAATTGGTCCCCTTAAAACTTCGATAGGAAAAATGACAGAAAATGATTTAGAAATGTGCAGTACATTAAATAGTCAATTTCTTTCCGTTTTCACTAATGAAAATTTGGCACAGTTTCCAGAAGTCCGTAAGGTATATAGCGATAGTATAGAAAATAGGTTAAGTACGGTTACTATAAGTAGAAATGATGTGCTTAAGGAAATTGACAGACTGAAACCTCATAAATCGCCTGGTCCTGATGAGGTATATGCTAGAGTATTAAAAGAATGTAGGGATGAGTTAAGTTACCCATTAACATTTTTATTTAACAAGTCATTGGAGACAGGTATAGTTCCAGAAGCTTGGAAGCTTGCAAACGTAGTTCCGATCTTCAAAAAAGGTGACAAATCAATAGCATCCAATTACCGTCCCATTAGTCTTACATCAATCATAGGAAAGCTAATAGAGTCAATTATTGCTAGTAAAATTAGAAACCACTTAGATACATTTAATTTAATAAATTCTTCTCAGCATGGATTCACTCAGGGACGTTCTTGCCTTACTAATTTGCTTAGTTTTTTCTCAGAGGTATATGAAGCAGTAGATAATGACAAGTCATATGATATAATATATTTAGATTTCAGTAAAGCTTTCGACAGAGTCCCCCATGAGAGATTGATGAGAAAGGTTGAGGCGCATGGAATAGGTGGGGCGTTGTTGGGATGGATTAGGTCATGGCTAATTGGTAGGAAGCAGAGAGTCAGCATAAATAGTACGAAGTCAGAATGGGGAGCAGTCAAAAGTGGTGTCCCCCAGGGATCTGTATTAGGTCCTCTGTTGTTTGTTATATACATAAATGACCTTGATTTAGGTATAACTAGTAGGATAAGTAAATTTGCAGACGATACTAAAATGGGGAGAACAATTGATTCAGATAGAGATATAGAGTGCCTCCAAAGGGATCTAGATACCTTACACGAATGGTCAGTAAATTGGCAGATGAAGTTTAACATTGACAAATGCAAGGTATTAAAGATAGGGAAGATGCATACAAATGTTAAATATAAACTAGCTAATGTGGAATTAGAAAACTCGAATTGTGAGAAAGATCTAGGTGTGTTTGTTAGCAATGATTTGAAGCCTAGACAACAGTGTATAAGCGTTCGAAACAAGGCAAACAAGATTCTCGGGTTCATCTCAAGGAGTGTGAGTAACAGAACTGCTGATGTTATCTTAAAACTTTACTTGTCATTAGTGAGACCCCATATGGATTATGCTGTTCAATTTTGGTGTCCTTATTACAGAATGGACATAGATTCATTGGAGAGAGTACAACGTAGAATGACAAAAATGATCCATAATATTAGAAATCTTCCGTATAAAGAAAGGTTGAAGAAATTAGGCTTACATTCGTTAGAGAGACGCAGAGTTAGAGGGGATATGATAGAGGTGTTCAAGTTGGTTAGTGGGATTAACAAAGGGGACATGACAAATGTACTAAAGCTCAGTGATAGCGAAAGAACTCGTACCAATGGTTTCAAATTAGATAAATTTCGTTTCAGAAAAGATATAGGCAAATATTGGTTTGGTAACAGAGTTGTAGATGGGTGGAATGGACTACCAAGTGCTATAGTAGGATTAAAAACGATAGGGAGCTTTAAGATAAAATTGGATAAGCATATGGACGAGAAGGGTTGGGTGTGAAGGGGGATCAGCAGGGTTGGGCCAATCAGCGCTCTGCAGACCCCCGTAATCCTGCGTTAATCTCTAACCGTTTTGGTAAGATGATCCTCAGGGTATTAGAGTGTTGAGCCTATAATTGGGCTTTGTAATTGGGGTTGTGTGGGACAGGGATCTGCCTTGCTTAGGCCAATCGGCTTTCTGCAGACTCCCATTTTCTTATGTTCTTATGTTCTTATGTAAAAGATGAGCTTAATATAACTCCAATGGGTTGTATAGAACTTGAATCAACAAATATTGAGACACAATCGAAGGGTTTGGAAATCCTTTAAATTAAACATTTCAATAGAGGACAGGGAAATTTTGCTCAAACCAGATTGCTGGCCAAAGAAAGTAAAAGTTAGGAAGTTTTATACGACGCGATCTAGAATGAATGAGAACGATGGTTGGCATAGTTTCATTTAATTGTAATTCGATTCGGAATAATATTGAAACAGGTAAGACCTTAACATTTTACAATGACATAATACTCTTGCAAGAATTAATGTTACTAAACAATGATTTACCTGTAATTAGTACAATAAATGATTCATTTGATAGTATAGCTTGTGTTCAAGATAAATCAAATGAGGGTAAATTGGAGGGTCGACCCTCCAAAGGTGTAGCGATCATGTGGAGAAAGAGTTTGAGTAAATTTATTGAACCAGTTTATTGTAATGACAGAATAATTGGTATAATTGGTATAATTGGAGACAGGTATAGTTCCAGAAGCTTGGAAGCTTGCATACGTAGTTCAGATCTTCAAAAAAGGTGACAAATCAATAGCATCCAATTACCGTCCCATTAGTCTTACATCAATCATAGGAAAGCTACTAGAGTCAATTATTGCTAGTAAAATTAGAAACCACTTAGATACATTTAATTTAATAAATTCTTCTCAGCATGGATTCACTCAGGGACGTTCTTGCCTTACTAATTTGCTTAGTTTTTTCTCAGAGGTATATGAAGCAGTAGATAATGACAAGTCATATGATATAATATATTTAGATTTCAGTAAAGCTTTCGACAGAGTCCCCCATGAGAGATTGATGAGAAAGGTTGAGGCGCATGGAATAGGTGGGGCGTTGTTGGGATGGATTAGGTCATGGCTAATTGGTAGTGTTACGACCGGGCACTCGGGTACACTAGGGCTCTTACACAGGACTCGAGTATGGCTCGCTGCCACAACGGAAACACACGATCCCAACCCCAGAGTACTGCCAGCCGAACAAAAAACGCCACTACCCTCCAGAGTTCTATCTGCTATAACGGGGTATACAAGAACTCGGTACTAGCGTTTCACACAACAGACTAATAACAAGACGGGAGTTATCTAGTCTGGTCAACAATCAAACAAAGAAGAAAGTACTACAACACTAAAGAATAGTGTTGGCCGAAGCCGAAGTAATCCACCCTTGACTAAGAACTTAAGAAGTCCTCCACCCTCTACTTCGGATCGGCACTATTACGTTACGTTAAACAATAGTACTCGAGCATCAAGCAAGGAATCTTCTGATAAAGTTAGATGCTTCTCGAATACTCGTAAGAAGTAAGTATCGGATTTTGAACAGCAATTCAATAAGTAACACACTGGCAATTAAAGGCTTTAAGTTGACATAAGAAGAATTATAAGAATAGACAGTAGTAAATGGCAAACATATAAAAGAAGTACTCCGACAATGCACTGGCAATAGCCTACTAGGATTGTGCTCGGGGGCCACTAATCTCTAAAGTAGCTAAGCGTGCCACACATGAAATCAATAGTGCATAAACAATAACATACATAAGGAGAAGCTTCAATACTATGCTGTATCTGCTGGTCGAGCAAAGTCTAGCTGGGATATCTAAGGTTAGGAAACAATGGCTGAGCAAGCGGCTCGTAGCCTAGCGAGGTCCTTAAGACTGTGCGGCCAAATTACGTTAATTGACGGGATGCTCTCTTGAGAGATCCAGATCACTAGTATCTGGTTCTCTCCTGGCGATCCTCTCAAAGTCAAGCAAACGAGATAGCACAGTGTTGGGTGGCAGAGGCAAAAGCCCTCACTCGCAACACAGTGCTAAACTCTCAAGGTACACAGTCAGAAAGACCACCTAGGCTTCCCACGTCTCCGTTGCAATTGTACCGGTTCAACCAAAACCTAGTACTCATAGGAAATCACAACTCCCGAAACCTTATCCCAGTCTAGCATTACCTAAACCAGCAGAAAACAGGAACATGGATAATCGTACACAGGGAAATGCATATACGAGTGCAACAAACATCAATCAATCCTATTCTAGTTATCCCTTCCAAAATAGGCTATCTAACAGGCATATATCTCGTGAGAACTCAAGCGATAATACTTTGGCTGACTAAATCTGCACCAAAGGGGTCATTGAGGTTATAAAGGGTCGAGAAGGGAAGAAGATAGGCTGTTCAGAGAGTAGAGAAAGTTCACATCAGTCGGAAGAATATGGATAGTTGCAAGGGATATGAGAAGTCGCTCTGCCTGATGAGTTCTAAAGAATTGTGGCGAGGACCTCTCCTTTTTATACTCGGCCCTCTAGCGGCATATCGCAAACTACTAAGGACCGCCCACTGACAATCATTACGTCATATTCTCTCTCAATCTGGGATCGACAAAGGATTTCCCACGCGCTTGAGGAGGGAGGAGGGAGGAGGGAGGAGGGAGGGAGGCCTACCTACCTCGTGGCGCGCTCACTGGCCGTCGTTACAAAACTCTCTCTCTTCTCCTCATTATATATAAGTCCCACACATAATACTTATATCTAATGATATAAAATAGAACTCGTTGACTTAGAAGAAAACAAAATACATAATTATAATACTTATAGTACAACGGCTCACATAAACTGAGTTAGGAAACTCTACACGGACTACAGCCAAAGTTCCTGCCCTGACGATCCTAGCGAGAGTGGGGTCTGACTGAGCGTTCTGTACAGCATGCTCATACTCGGCATGCGTCACACCTCCCCCAAGATTTTACTTGCTCAACCCTGAGCTAAAATCTGACACGCAGAACCTCATCAAACCCCTCACACCCAGCGACCGCATGGCACTAAAACAACGCTGAGTTTATCACTAAAACACATCTTATAAAAAAAAAATTCACATTTCATAACTCCTCCCTAACAATAGCAAAAGACATAATATCATGCTCCCAGAGCGAGCTTACAGCAGCTCAGCCGTTTGATAGTTCGTGGACTACTCAAACTCTATAGGCTATGACAAACTTATACAATTATCTATAACAAAAGAAAGAGTTTTTTTATGATTTTTATATTTTAATATGTTTTTTCCGGCTGCACTATAAGGGCAGCCTATTTTTTCTTCTATACCAAACGCTCAACTCCTGCTTTACGACCCAATACGCTGGGCTACAACCGCGAGCCAACAAGCACCAAGCGCAAAATACTACTCAAACTAAAGCAGGAGGCTACCCGTGTGTCAATCTCTCCGGGATCATACACCTGTGATAGCCTACGACTGATCATCTACCCTCGATAAACAATCCGCGATCACATTGTCACATCCCGCAATATGACGGATGTCCAGGTTATACTCCTGCAACATCAAAGACCACCTGGTCAGTCTCATATTGCGATTGTGAAATTGATTTAGGAATCTCAAAGGGTGATGATCAGTGTAGATAACCACGACTGGGCCATAGGCTGGAACATACACCTCGAAGTGCCTGAGCGACAGCACAATCGCCAGTAATTCCTTTTCTATTGTAGAATAGTTCTTTTGTGCAGCATTGAACTTCTTAGAAAAGAAACTTACTGGGTGTTCCACACCTTCATTGTCTGTCTGTAGCAAGACGGCACCAGCCCCTACACCACTAGCATCTGTTGCCAGCTGAAAAGGCCTGTTAAAGTCTGGGGCCCTGAGTATCGGGTGAGTACACAGCAAATGCTTCACCAAATTAAAAGCCTTTTCACACTCAGGCGCCCACAAAAACTTTTTGTCTTTAGATAACAAATCTGTGAGAGGTGCCAACACCGTGGAGTAACCTTTTATAAAGCGTCTGTAGTAGCCTATCATACCCAAGAATCTCATAATCTGCTTCTTGGTGGTTGGGTGCGGAAATTTATTGATAGCCTGTACCTTGTTCTGAGGAGGGCACACCTGTCCCCTTCCCACTACAAACCCAAGGTACTGCACAGTGGCTTTTACGAAGTCACACTTTGCCAAATTTACTACCAGACCTGCTTCACTAAGTTTCCGGAACAAGGTCTCCAGGTGCTCACAATGGCTCTCAAAGTCGTCATCATAAATGATTACATCGTCCAAGTATACGGTGCAATTTGGAATGTCCTTGACAATTTCATTCATCAGGTTCTGAAACGTTGCTGGTGCATTCTTAAGTCCGTAGGGCATAACATTACACCGGTAAGTACTCCCGTCCACCACAAAACCACATACCTCTTTAGCACGCTCGGACAAAGGTACTTGCCAGTAACCTTTTACTAAATCTACTTTAGACAAAAACCGAGCATTACCAATTTTATCAACACTATCATCAACCCGAGGAAGAGGATATGGGTTAGTTGGAGTCAAACCGTTTAGCCTACGGAAATCAATACAGAAGCGTACCTTGCCATCTGGCTTAGGCTGCAGTGTTACGGGGTAAGTCCATTTAACTGTGCCTTTCTCTATCAACCCTCTACCGAGCATATACTCCAACTCATCCCTCAGAGCGGGTAGTTTTATGGGGGGCACACGGTACGGGATTGACTTAAAGGGTAGATGGTCCCCCACGTCAACATCATGCATAGCCTGAGTAGTGAGGCCTGGGTGTTCAGCAAATACAGTGGGGTATGAACCAAGCAACTGACGGATAGCTTCAAACTGCGGCTCAGGCAAATGAGCTATAGCCTCGTCAGCCCTTAGGCTCGAGTTCCCCGCCCACTGATCCGCTGAAACATGGTGATCCCAGCTATCCTCCTCTGAAGCTTGACTGTCCCCCTCTCCTTCTCCACCACGGCCGCAACAAGCCAACACAGGGACAGTGAGAGGCTCAGAGGGGCGCCTCACATACTCTTTTATCAGGTTCACGTGACATAACTGGTTCTTTTTCCTCCGGTCTGGAGTGGCAACAAGGTAATCTAGGTCCGAAATTTTCTCCACAATTTTATAGGGTCCAGTATACTTCGCAGACAAGGGGTTACCAACCAAAGGCAACAAAATTAATACCTCTTGTCCTACAATGAACTTCCGGAGCTTCACTTTGCGATCATACCTGTCCTTCATTAAAGCTTGTGATCCTGTTAAATTCCGACCTGCCATCTCCAGACTCTTAAGCATGCGCTCACGGCTTTCAAACACATACTTTAACAAGGAACAAGGCTGCACAGTTCCTTCCCAAATTTCCCGCAGCATATTAAGGGGGCCCCTGACGCGGTGTCCAAAAATCAGCTCGTTTGGACTAAATCCCAGGCTCTCACCAGGCACTTCCCGAGCAGCAAACAGTACATACGGCAATCCAAGATCCCAATCTCTTCCGTTGTCAGCACAATAACACCTGAGCATGCTTTTAAGGGTGGCATGCCACCGCTCAAGCACCCCTTGGCTCTCAGGGTGATACGCTGACGATACCACCGCCCGTATCCCATGCTGTTGCATTGTTTGCTTAAAGAGATTGGAGGTGAAATTGGACCCCTGGTCAGACTGAATCTCCTCCGGGTACCCGTACCTTGAAAAGTACCACAACAAGTTACTGACTACCGTCTTAGCCATGCCGTTTTTCATGGGGTATGCATCGGCGTATCTAGTGGCAACATCCATGATGGTTAACAAAAATTTATTACCAGCCTTTGTGGGAGGGAGTGGACCAACCATGTCAACAACAATCTTACTAAAAGGTGGCCCAATTACAGGAATAGGGTGCAACGGAGCTTTAGGAATAACTTGGTTTGGTTTCCCGACCCGTTGACAAATATCACATGAGTTTATCCATGACTGCACATGAGACTTCATCCCCGGCCACCAAAACAACTTCCCCAAAGCCGCCACCGTTTTTCTTACCCCCAAATGTCCTGCCAGCGGTGTGTCATGCGCCAAACTCAGTAGGCTATCCCTGCACTCCCGCGGCACCACCAACTGGTCCACTACTCCGGACCCCTTTTTCCAGCTACGGTTAGGGTCTTGAAAACGCCGATAGAGGATGCCATCTAAATAAAAAAAATCTCCCGGCTGTGCATCACCGTCCTCGTCGAGCTCCACAGCTCCATTAGCACACGTTTGGAGCTCAGGGTCCTCCAGCTGCAACCGACGTATATCTGAGGGTGCCAAGCGATCTAACTGCTCCCGGAGCAATGCATGACCCTCCCCGATACTGGGCTGCTCCCTCTGTCTCTCTCGATGTTCATAACGTTGCTGTCGTGGAGACTCGTCATGCCCAGCCTCGTCACTCTCGATGACAGGCCCAGGGGCTACTCCAGAACTAAGTAATGGTGCTAATACTGAATCACCCAGGAGAGCCGCCGAGTCAAAACTCTTAAAACCAACTCCAGCTTTAGCCTCCTCCTGTTGATCGTTCCTCTGCTGGTCTGAAGACGGAGGACTAGGCTGTGACACTTTAGCTGCCCGAGCTCGGGTGACAGCACACGCCATGGGTTGTGCCTGGCACTGCTCGACCCACTCTCGCTCTTCCCTACTCACGTCGGCCGGCCTCTCGGCAACGACTAAGGGTAGAGCCTCAGAAGCGGGCATTGCAAAGTCGTTGCCGAGAAGAAGGTCGACGCCCTCCACTGGCAGTTTCTCCACAATCCCAACATCCAATTCACGTGCCACACCATCCACCTCCAACTCCAACCGCACCAGCGGGTATGACCGAGTTGCATTAATACCCTGCACCACTACCACCCGAGCCGCATTTATAGGGTAGCCAGTCAAGTTTTTCATCAAAGTCTGGGAAGCACCTGTATCACGCAAGACCTCTACTCCATGCTTGCGCCCCGCCCACATCACGCAACCCCGTCCTCTATGGTCGCAAAAAACATCCTGAGCAGGGTTCGAGCCTCCCAGGTGCTTCTGCACTGGCTGTGCCTCAGCCTCTGACGAACTGCCCCGGGCAAACTCAGAAGACTTCAGAGACACACCAATGTTGCAGGCCAAAGACACAGCTGCTGTAGGTGGTTTGCTAGGACAGACTCTTGCAAAGTGCCCCTTTTTATGACATTGATAACACTCTAACTCCCCTTTGGGCTTCCCTTGGTACTGGGAAGGGCCCGGCCCCTTCTTAAATGGGACGGTGCTAGTCTTGTGGTCAGTCTTGGTATCGTAACTCTTGTACTTGTTTGCATAAGATATATTACTAACTCGGGGGGGTGGGGCGTCACGCCCCTTGTTACCTGCCTCACTACGCTGGGCAGACCCGCACCCACGAATTAATGATAGCCGGAGGTCAGCCATCTCAGCTGCCTCCTGTAGAGTTTTTGGATTCTTTTCTTTAATAGTTAAAGTCATTTCTGCACCTGTACACTTATAAAACTGCTCGAGCAGAAACAGCTCAGTCAACTGTTCGGCCGTCTCAGCTTTCTCAGAACGTGTCCAGTTTGTAAGTGCATCTTTTAAGTCCCGGGCATGTTCAAGAAAGGTCGCCTCCCTAGTCTTTGTAACACCCCGAAACTTCAATCGATATGTTTCTGGTTGCAACTCGTATGCCCGTAGGACAGCTCTCTTCAATTCTGGGTAGTCAATGCAAGACTCTAAAGGCAGTGCATCATAAGCCTTCAGACCCTTACCCGTAAGTCTTGAGGAGACCAGAGCTGCCCACTTCTCTTCAGGCCAATTATGCTCCCTACACTTCTTCTCAAAACGATTAAAAAATTCTGTGACTTCAGTTTCACTAAATGCCGGCACCAATTTGACTAAGTGGGACAAGGACTGTTCTCTTACTTGGCCCTCACGGCCCATCCGAATCCCTGTCGACTCTGCACGAGTCTTATCTAAATCTATTTGAGCACAATATTTCTCTGAGTCGTACCTAAGCTCAGCCTCGTGCCTCCTCGTCTCATTCTCCTGCCTTCTAGACTCAGCCTCAATCTCATGCTTCCTAGCCTCAACCTCAATCTCCTGCTTCCTAGCCTCATTCTCCTGCTTCCTAGATTCAGCCTCAATTTTAGCAAGCTCAAGTCTAAATATCATATCTGGAGACAGGCAGGAAGAGGGAGCTGCCACTACTGAAGGAGGGGGGGCAAGAACTGGGGAACCACCATACGCACCACCCGAGGGCACTCCAATCTGCCAATTCTCATCCCTCTGTGGGAGGGTGCTAACCTCCGGTACTTGGGTGGACGGCACTGTGGGAGTCGAGTGAGAGGGGATCTGGGGAGGAACCCCCCCAAACGCCCTCTCCTCCGAAACTCCATGTCGCCCACGCAACACCCAGGAAATCAGCTCCCCCTTGGACATCCCTACTACATTGGCAATGCCCAAAACCTTGGCTATCAGGTGCAAGCCATAAACATTCACCCCAGTCAGCCTCTCCTCCGTCACATGGTACTACTTACTCACAAAAAGTCTAGCATCCTCCTCACTAGTTACTAACGGCACCTCCTCAAATGGCATCTCTCGCTCCTCGTCAGTACTAGGGCACGACATACTGAAGTTCACAAAAAATTCTCGAGACAAAAGTGTTAAACTCCCTTATGTAAGCACTAATTACTAAATTAACTGGAGTCTCTTAAATGCTCTCCTAATTGCCTTACAAAAAAAAATATTCTTCAATATGTACGCTAAAGTACGAACAAACAAATGTTGTACAACTCTGCAAAAAATTATACTGTTCACAAAATCCTAAGCAAGGTCGCCATTTGTTACGACCGGGCACTCGGGTACACTAGGGCTCTTACACAGGACTCGAGTATGGCTCGCTGCCACAACGGAAACACACGATCCCAACCCCAGAGTACTGCCAGCCGAACAAAAAACGCCACTACCCTCCAGAGTTCTATCTGCCATAACGGGGTATACAAGAACTCGGTACTAGCGTTTCACACAACAGACTAATAACAAGACGGGAGTTATCTAGTCTGGTCAACAATCAAACAAAGAAGAAAGTACTACAACACTAAAGAATAGTGTTGGCCGAAGCCGAAGTAATCCACCCTTGACTAAGAACTTAAGAAGTCCTCCACCCTCTACTTCGGATCGGCACTATTACGTTACGTTAAACAATAGTCCTCGAGCATCAAGCAAGGAATCTTCTGATAAAGTTAGATGCTTCTCGAATACTCGTAAGAAGTAAGTATCGGATTTTGAACAGCAATTCAATAAGTAACACACTGGCAATTAATGGCTTTAAGTTGACATAAGAAGAATTATAAGAATAGACAGTAGTAAATGGCAAACATATAAAAGAAGTACTCCGACAATGCACTGGCAATAGCCTACTAGGATTGTGCTCGGGGGCCACTAATCTCTAAAGTAGCTAAGCGTGCCACACATGAAATCAATAGTGCATAAACAATAACATACATAAGGAGAAGCTTCAATACTATGCTGTATCTGCTGGTCGAGCAAAGTCTAGCTGGGATATCTAAGGTTAGGAAACAATGGCTGAGCAAGCGGCTCGTAGCCTAGCGAGGTCCTTAAGACTGTGCGGCCAAATTACGTTAATTGACGGGATGCTCTCTTGAGAGATCCAGATCACTAGTATCTGGTTCTCTCCTGGCGATCCTCTCAAAGTCAAGCAAACGAGATAGCACAGTGTTGGGTGGCAGAGGCAAAAGCCCTCACTCGCAACACAGTGCTAAACTCTCAAGGTACACAGTCAGAAAGACCACCTAGGCTTCCCACGTCTCCGTTGCAATTGTACCGGTTCAACCAAAACCTAGTACTCATAGGAAATCACAACTCCCGAAACCTTATCCCAGTCTAGCATTACCTAAACCAGCAGAAAACAGGAACATGGATAATCGTACACAGGGAAATGCATATACGAGTGCAACAAACATCAATCAATCCTATTCTAGTTATCCCTTCCAAAATAGGCTATCTAACAGGCATATATCTCGTGAGAACTCAAGCGATAATACTTTGGCTGACTAAATCTGCACCAAAGGGGTCATTGAGGTTATAAAGGGTCGAGAAGGGAAGAAGATAGGCTGTTCAGAGAGTAGAGAAAGTTCACATCAGTCGGAAGAATATGGATAGTTGCAAGGGATATGAGAAGTCGCTCTGCCTGATGAGTTCTAAAGAATTGTGGCGAGGACCTCTCCTTTTTATACTCGGCCCTCTAGCGGCATATCGCAAACTACTAAGGACCGCCCACTGACAATCATTACGTCATATTCTCTCTCAATCTGGGATCGACAAAGGATTTCCCACGCGCTTGAGGAGGGAGGAGGGAGGAGGGAGGGAGGCCTACCTACCTCGTGGCGCGCTCACTGGCCGTCGTTACATAACTCTCTCTCTTCTCCTCATTATATATAAGTCCCACACACAATACTTATATCTAATGATATAAAATAGAACTCGTTGACTTAGAAGAAAACAAAATACATAATTATAATACTTATAGTACAACGGCTCACATAAACTGAGTTAGGAAACTCTACACGGATTACAGCCAAAGTTCCTGCCCTGACGATCCTAGCGAGAGTGGGGTCTGACTGAGCGTTCTGTACAGCATGCTCATACTCGGCATGCGTCACAGTAGGAAGCAGAGAGTCGGCATAAATGGTATGAAGTCAGAATGGGGAGCAGTCAAAAGTGGTGTCCCCCAGGGATCTGTATTAGGTCCTCTGTTGTTTGTTATATACATAAATGACCTTGATTTAGGTATAACTAGTAGGATAAGTAAATTTGCAGACGATACCAAAATGGGGAGAACAATTGATTCAGATAGAGATATAGAGTGCCTCCAAAGGGATCTAGATACCTTACACGAATGGTCAGTAAATTGGCAGATGAAGTTTAACATTGACAACTGCAAGGTATTAAAGATAGGGAAGATGCATACAAATGTTAAATATAAACTAGCTAATGTGGAATTAGAAAACTCGAATTGTGAGAAAGATCTAGGTGTGTTTGTTAGCAATGATTTGAAGCCTAGACAACAGTGTATAAGCGTTCGAAACAAGGCAAACAGGATTCTCGGGTTCATCTCAAGGAGTGTGAGTAACAGAACTGCTGATGTTATCTTAAAACTTTACTTGTCATTAGTGAGACCCCATATGGATTATGCTGTTCAATTTTGGTGTCCTTATTACAGAATGGACATAGATTCATTGGAGAGAGTAAAACGTAGAATGACAAAAATGATCCATAATATTAGAAATCTTCCGTATAAAGAAAGGTTGAAGAAATTAGGCTTACATTCGTTAGAGAGACGCAGAGTTAGAGGGGATATGATAGAGGTGTTCAAGTGGGTTAGTGGGATTAACAAAGGGGACATGACAAATGTACTAAAGCTCAGTGATAGCGAAAGAACTCGTACCAATGGTTTCAAATTAGATAAATTTCGTTTCAGAAAAGATATAGGCAAATATTGGTTTGGTAACAGAGTTGTAGATGGGTGGAATGGACTACCAAGTGCTATAGTGGGATTAAAAACGATAGGGAGCTTTAAGATAAAATTGGATAAGCATATGGACGAGAAGGGTTGGGTGTGAAGGGGGATCAGCAGGGTTGGGCCAATCAGCGCTCTGCAGACCCCCGTAATCCTGCGTTAATCTCTAACCGTTTTGGTAAGATGATCCTCAGGGTATTAGAGTGTTGAGCCTATAATTGGGCTTTGTAATTGGGGTTGTGTGGGACAGGGATCTGCCTTGCTTAGGCCAATCGGCTTTCTGCAGACTCCCATTTTCTTATGTTCTTATGTTCTTATAATTTTAAATTCGTTAGGGCATAAATATTTCATTGTGAATGTGTATTTACCCTGTGATAAATAAAATAAGGACTCCTTAGATGAATATCGTCACACATTGGCATTGTTGGAAAATCTGATCAGTGAACAAAATATTAATGATTGTATTATTAGTGGTGATTTTAATGCAGATTTTCAAAAAGGTCGTTTTAGGGATGACTTGACTACGTTTATTGATAATAATAATGTGTGTATGTGATGAAGTGCTACCTAGTGATGCCGTTACATATTTATGTCCTAGTAGAAGTGTTGTTAGCTGGCTAGATCATATCCTAACTTCGGAAAGTATACAAGAGAAAATAGATAATATCTGTATTCAATACGACCTTTCATTATTTGATAATTTTCCCATTGGTTTTACAGTAAATATCGACGTAATTCATAAAAATTAGCATATAGAGTCAGTAACTAAGCAGTTTATTAATTGGAAGTTATTTAACTCAAATGATGTAATATTAAAATATCAAAATAAAGTAAGTAATTGTATCACTGGGTACGACTAGATTAATTTTGAATGTCTCGAATGCTGTTCATATAACTGTCCAGATTCAAATCATATTAAGGAATTAGAACATATCTATGATACATTTGTTCAAATTTGTAATGATGCCTCAGCAGAATTTATACTAAACTTCAACAGAGGTTATGAAATAAAGCCAGGATGGAATGATCATGTTCGTAATTTATATAAAGTAGCAAGGGAGAATGTTTTTATTTGGAAGAGGAATAACAGTACTGCCCCATAGTTGGAGAATTCCTTGAAGATATGAAGAGTTCACGAAAGACATTTAAGAAAGCTCTGAAGCATATAATGCATAATGAAGCACAAATACGAAATGAAAAACTGGCAGAGTCTTATTCACATAAGAGGTACAAAACATTCTGGACTGAAGTTAGGAAATCGAAAAACAACAAAGGTTACTTGAATATAAAGATTGAAGGCGAATGTGATTCGAATCTAATAGCAGAAAAGTTTTTGCAAGCATATAAAGTGTATTTGATGACCAGAATTGTCAATCTAAAGGTAATTTTGAAGCTTTAAGATTAAAACAAGATGTTCGAAGAGGTAAAATAGTTGGGACCATTAACTTGAATGATATAAATACAGCCATATCGGAGTTGAAGTATGTTATTGGTCACGATAATATCCATTCGAATCATTTGAAGTTTTGTCCAGAATATGCAAGAGGTTTACTTGCTAAATTATTTTCAGCATTTATTGTTCATGGCTTTATACCCAATACTATGATAACTGGAGTCATTCTTCCTCTTATTAAAGATCGTGGTAAAGATAAACATTTAATTGATAACTATAGACCAATAACATCGTCTTCAGTTTTTCTAAAGATTTTTGAATATTGTTTAAAATATAAATTAACAAATTATGTCGACTTTAATGAGAGGCAACATGGCTTCAGAGCGGGCCATTCAACTCTTTCTGCAGGTTTAATTTTTAAGGAAACTGTTTTACGCTATAGATCTGCAGGATCGACTGTATATGCGAGTTTTATTGATTTTAGAAAAGCTTTTGATAAAGTGAATCATTTTAAATTAATCCAGAAACTTTTAGAACTAGATATTCCTCATTACCTTGTAAATATTTTGTTTTATTTTTACAGAAAACAAATGGTTGCTACTAAACATAAAGATGCACTTTCAAAGCCCTGGAAGATTATGAACGGAGTGAGACAGGGTGGAATTTTATCTCCTTTACTTTTTAATGTATATATTGATCTATTAATCGAAACCGTATCAAAGTGCAAAACTGGATGTTCTCTTAGCAATAGGATGAGTAACATTATTGCCTATGCTGACGACATAGTAGTTTTAGCACCAACAGCGAAAGGGTTACAAAAGTTACTAAACATTGTGGAACATGAAACGAAAACTTTAGATATTCAAGTGAATGCAAAAAAATCAGTGTGTATGTTTTTTAGGGATACTAATAATATAAATGGTCTGCCGAGAATGAAGCTTAATGATGAAGTAATGATCAATGTACATGAACATAAGTACCTAGGATTTATTATTGATGATAAACTAAATAATGATAAGGATGTAATAAGGACAAGAAATAAGTTATATAATGAATTCAATCGTATTTTACGTAAATTCCCTAATGTTAATATTAATGTTTTTATTAAACTATTTAATAGTTATTGCTTAAGTTTTTATGGTACAGAATTATGGTTTTCCAATAAGCGGTGTCCGTGTTCCTCTGAAACAATTTGCGGTTGGATACCACAAAGCCATTAAGAAGATTTTAAAACTTAAATACTGGGAGAGCAACCACAAAGCATGTGATTTAGCAGGGTTAATGACATTCACTCATCTAATTAATTGGCACAAAATACGGTTTGCTCACAGATATATGATGAAGCCTTGTATCTTTTTAAGAAAATGTTTACTTAACAATGATGATAGCTTATATTTGATGAAGGAAGTAAAGAATATTTTATTGAATATTTATAATGTCGAATGTTTAATGGAAAATTACATTGACACAGTAAAATCTAGAATTACTTTTATTCAAAGCCGTGAACCAACTATGAGATACATGTGCTTCACAATTCTCTTACTATGTACAAAGTTTTATGTAGCTTTTACGAAATAAAATATTGAGTCTGAGTCTGAGTCTATCCCTCCATGTAACTCCGCACGCACTTCTCAAGTAATTAATTTCCACTGCTCTCACTCTTGGTCTGAGTCTCTCAACCAACGTCCATGCTTCGCTTCCGTAAGTCAGTGTCGGGATTACCACACTGTCATGCAAGGACTTCTTCACTTCCATACTGACCACCCTATTTCTTGTTACTGCTTTCAGCATTCCTACAACCCTCTTCCCCTGTTGTACCCTCTCCCGCACTTCTTCATCCATAGTCCCATCTTTACTCAACACACTGCCCAGATACTTAAAAGAGTTGACGATCTCCATAGCCCGACCGTTCAACTTCACCTCGCACTGTGACTTCACCCCTTTCGAAGACCATAACCTTGCTCTTCCCCGCATTTACCTTCAAATTCCGTTTTTCGCACACTGTTCCAAACTCATTTACCAAACCATGCAGCTCCCATTCATTTATCGCTCATCAGAACTGTATCATCCACAAACAGCAGTATAGGCAGCTTCCACTCATTTCCCTCCTTTTTCAGCGATACACCAACATCCACTGCTCTTGATAGTATTTCTTTCATGACTATCTATCTATCTATTGCCGGACGCCTTACTCCCCTTACGAGGGTGGCCATACACAGAATGCCCCCAAGCGGAGCTATTCCCTGTGACAGGGACAACCCGAGCCAGTTTAGTAAAGGACTTACAGGATTGACCACTCAATTTAGGATCCGTCCGACTCCGAGGCCCTCTGTGTATCTTGTTAGCACTATTTTTCTACAGTGGTGTTCGGCTAATCCATCCACTAACCTGCCTTACCCTTAGGTAAGCAGTACAGATTTGTATCAGGTTTACTCCCCTAGACAGGTTGCCAACCAAGGCTGACGAGTCCCATCCACCCGGATTTGTATAAGGTTGTCTCCCCTAGATGAGTTGCCGACCAAGGCTAACGAGTCCCATCCACCCATGAGTCATCTTTCATGACTCCATCCATATAATACAGTAAACAACCACGGGGACATCACACACCCCTGTTTCAAACCAACATTCAGGTCAAAGAACTCGCTCTGCTCACTCTCCACACTTAGTGTGATCCTTTTATATGTTGGAAAGATCGCTTGCCGATTAGATCCCCATAACCATTACAGTCGAGAATTGTCGAAAATATTATGTTAAATATCCAATGGATTTCAGAGAGAGAGAGAGGGGGATCAAGCGTGTGTGTGTGTGTGTGTTTCTTATTGTGCAGTTGCATAATATCCTGTTTTATTTTGGTTACATGTTTCGTCATAATATGGTCATCAGTGTAATACGAACACAATAATATATGTTTCTGCCATATACTGTAAGTTTATATATTTATTCATTCATTCACTTGTTCATTCATTCGTACAAGAATTAATTTGTTCATTCAGTATCGTCCTGTACATTAATTTAATTATTAATTTGTTAATATATATTCATTCATTCTTTCGTCCATTTGTGCAAACATTAATTTGTTCATTCATTCTTTCACATCATCCTTCATTAGTTCTTACCTTCATTGGTCTACTCATAGATTCATCCATGAATTCATTCATTAACACCTTACGAGCGGCCTAGGCGGTAACTTCTACCTGCCAAGCGGGGGATTTTACCCTAAATGGCCTTATTTCCGTGCTCTTTTTCGTGCATAAACAAGAGCCAGAGCGTAATACAATTATGTATTCCTGAAAGGGCGTTAATTCAGCTTTCCAATGACACCAAAACCATCCTCCTACGACCACGCGTTCTCTTGCAATGATCATGCAAGACGAAGGAAAAAATCCCTAAAATACGGTAATTTCTTGACATAATACCCTGTGTAATGAGGGAGGGAGGGTGAATGTGTGTGGAGTAAACGTCAGTAGTCGCGCGGGACCCGTGCCGAGCGGTCATGAGCCGACCTACGCTCCTCCACCCGCTCGTCTCTCTCTCAGAGCCATTATTGCTCCAAAATTGCACACAGACTTAAGTCGGTCCCCGCCACATAGTCCTTTCTTCTCTAGCCCGACTTAAGTCCACCCCCGCCAATCAAGGGTTAATCTATATGCGCCACAATCACTAGTGCCCATGATGTAACAACACATACAGTTGGTCACAATCCTCTAATTAACATTCCATAACCCAGATGACTTAAAGACAAGACTTGGGTCAGACGGCTTAAAGCTTTCCCTGTCACTCACGAATAAATAAACACACACGTACTCGCAAACAAGGAAACATACATAAGGAACACATATGTACAAGCATGTACACACGCACCCTCAAACACGCACATACACACACACACACATACACAAATACACACACACACACACATTCATAATCTAGATCCCACAAGCACTCACTAGTATGTTTGTACACACACTGATATCAAACATACCAACAGTAGTTACAGCTTCGCATTTACACACAAATATGAACAAACACAAAATTAAAATCCCACACTTTATATATATATATATATATACAAAGGAGCAAGGAAGCATACACACTAAGGCACGTATATACTGCGGAAATATTAACACAAAAAAACGCAGGCACACACTCATATATATATATATATATATATATATATATATATATATATATATACTGTATATATAATATAAATATATATATATACTGTATATATACAGTATATCAAAATAATCACAGACATGCTGGAACAATTAAACATATGAAACGAAATAGTCAGCTGCGTCATTAACAAATATTTGCACACAAACACAATAAAACTCAAATGTACCCCCCCCCCAACACACACACACAAACACACACACAGACAAAATAAATACATATACACTAATTCACATACATAAATATATATTATTCACCAACTACACACGACCAAAAGAATACCTACAGTACACCCATACAAACATTGATTGAAAACAAACAACACATATTATATCATTGTATGATTGTATACAACGACGATCAAGTCGTTGACCAAACAAACAGAAAACAAGACAACAACAACACATATTATATCATTGTATGATTGTATACAACGACGATCAATACGTTGACCAAACAAACAGAAAACAAGACAACAACAACACATATTCAAGTGCTAGAACACTGGCCAACAAACAAATGGACAATAGCACAAGTGTTATCACACATGAGTGGCTGTACAAACATTCCTGGACATTGATTTTAAATATTCCATAGCGTACTCCAAGGCGGCCGGAAATATCGCCCAACACATCCACGGGATACAAACATAGATCACAAAACTTCGGGAAATATAAACCGCTAACAAGCAACCAGTAGGAGGAAAACACCAACAAACAGCTAACAGAGAACAAATAAACCGATCATACAGCCCACACCAAACAAGCCCCACATAAATACAAAATATCAACCAGAATGTCACAAACTCATCAAGACTCACATATGAGAGAGCACAATTATAATTACTCAACGAAGCACATGTATTAACTAAGAAAACTCATAAAAATCCATGTATGAAAATGTACAGCCAAACAATCAACTGCACAAATAATCAAGCATAATCTTGCTCTCACATACACATACATATAATCAACCAAACAACTGCTATCACGCACACTGGTACTAATAATAGTTGTGTTACCTCAGACATATTCTAGCGGGCGCCTCGGCAAACTACAGGTAACACTCATCCCAGGTACATGTGCACTCAAATGTTCTGCAATAACCTTGTAATTTACCTCCAAAAGAGTTGTCTTCTTACAAATTCTCACCCACACACTATGTTTATATAACGGTACATAATGACATCAACCAAGCACGAGAAAGCTCTAAGACAATATTATGATTACACTAACATGTTTCCATAAACTAATGATACACAACGTTTACCCTCCACTTGTGCCCCTATTGAACCGTATGGTGTACCATTTAACCACTTGCTCTCTTACCAGCTTGGATGACAATTGCCATATATTCATGTTATGTTATAATGTTGATCGATCATAGTGTGAAAAGGCTGGAGCAGAAACTGCCCACAAACTCACACACGCCCTTAGTCCTATACGGCTCTTTCCACCTTTACCATTACAGTGAATCACCACCATCACTCCACCACCATCAACAAGCCTCACCATCACTATCACAATTTACCACAATCGCAATTTAAATTATTGCTCCCCCACCTCCACCACAATCACAATTTATCTCAGAAATCAAATCCTCACCAACACCACAATCACACTTTACATCTAAACAGCCCCTCCACTCTCATAGTCCCTACCAATGAAAACATCGCTCACATACGCAGTTCCTACTTATGTGTCCATATTTTACTCACTGACCACATCCGTCACCTTTTGATTTCTATAGAAGTGTCCGTAATTCAAAATGTTCTATCATGTACAGTTTATCTTTGGCTGATGTGATGCCGAGGTCATTCACCGCGAAAATGTTGGTGTAACATCAGCTTTATGGTCACCTTTGTCATTCCACCTTCCACATTCCATCTGTTAACATTATGTATGCCTTATGTTGTGTTACTCAGGTTATCAGTTAACTTAATCAGTCTTCATATTGCATGCTGGTTATGAACAGCACTGCTCACACCTCCTTCTAAGAACAGTTCGTCACCTCTTCAGTAATATTGCTCCATTTCCATTATACTCTGATTAACATTGAAAGACACTATCCAGTTTACAAATTCATCTTCTGACTGCAACATGAACTAACTAAATAATTATAAGGGTTGTAAGGAAAACAGGATATAAAGACAGTATGGCGTGATCGTATTGAATGAATTAATTCAGTTGTCCAATATTTCATGCCCTTGTTATGTTTTTCAATAATCTCTTCCATCCTTCCTTTTCCATTCCATATCTATAATGGGAAACAAATATTACTATCACATCTAAGCTGTCAACCCTTTCCTTCAATTAGCCTTTGTATGAAGTGTATGTAGTTATCATCTGTATATATTTGGTATGCTCTACGTTTAAGACAGTATCGTACTTCTTACTATGTTCTTTCTCTCGCATTCTAAGCATAATAGTCATGAACAGTTGCCTGCAAACTATGGGGTATAATATCCTAGCATATAACTTAAGGTAATGAGAGTTAACCCTTTCAAGATAATGGCGCATTTTGACAGTATATTGTGGCTATCATTATACTTGTTTTATACAGTTTAGGAAGGATCTATGGGAACTGTAAGGGAATAACCTATCTCAATTAACCCTCTGACTTTCACATACCCTTCCAAATCTATCGCCCAATATCTGCACCATATAATTTTGTAGGCAATTATACATTTGGATTCCCCCTTCACTCCAATAACCATCCCCGGAGGTCCGAGTCTCAATCGATGCTGCCAGTCATCCTTCCCCTTTTACCTAATTGAGAACATCCATCACTTTACGTCTGGTTCACAAAGCCTCCTCGTCAGTATCTGTCAAACATCGAATATGTATTTTAGTTTGTTATTTTTCATCCATCAAAAGCATAATTCGCTAACTCACTCTCTCTCTCTCTCTCTATATATATATATATATGTGTGTGTGTGTGTACATTTATGTGTGCGAGTGTTTTATGCAAGAGTGGTTTCCTCCTCCTCCTCTCTCATTCTCTCTCCCCACCCAGAGCTGTCACCCGTCACTTCCCTCAGCCATTTAACTTAGTTTGGGGTTCAGTTTGCTATTAGGTTCGGATTGCCTGATAGACGTTTGAAGCTGATGGGAGACTCACGGTAAAATCATGAGACATGCACATGGCACATATTTATCATACCTCCTAACCTTTTATCCTTCCAATATCATATTATTGGTGTACCAATCAATGGTATGCCGTAAATGCCATTATAGTGTTTCGATATTCAATATACTGTATATATACTGTATATATACTGTATATATACTGTATATATACTGTATATATAAAGTATATTTTGGCACGAACGTCCCTTGATTTTGGCCCTGTCATTCTTTCAACTCTGGGGGAGGCACTCGTCACAGGCAGTTGTCTTGTGTCTCCCTCACTGATATTGGAACAAATATATATATATATTATATATATATATATATATATATACACAGTATATACCCATATATATATATATATATATATATATAAGATATATACATATATATATATATATATATAGGGAGAGAGAGAGAGAGAGAAAGAGAGCAGGCAAGAACAGTAGTGAAAGAGAATACATAAACCAATAACATATAGAGATCTAGGAACATCTATCTATCTATATACACAGGCCCAATCCCCACTTTTCCTATTTCTGTTTTCTTTTTCCTTTTTTTGGGGGGTGGGGGGGAGGGGGCAACTTAACACAGAGCTAGAATGGGGACAACACAAAAGACAACAAAACAACAATGAACACAAACAAACAAAATACAAATTCACACACATCAAGGTCATCCAGGAGAAGACTCAGAGACTAGGGTCACCAAGGTCCCTCCAGCACATATACATACAACAGTATCTAAATCAATAACATCCCCGTGCGCATTTTCACATGACTACAGCTAACTTTATGATCCTCCAGCCCGATGGATGGTATTGAGTCCTAGGACCGAGTTGAGTCCTCAGTGCTTGTTTCAATAAACCCGGTATAATAAGTCAGTAATCCGGATAGGATCAAAGGCTTCAATAGGATTTTGCTGTAGTTTGTTCCGGCTGCGGTGTGGATAGAGTAACTATTCTATTTGGTTTCGCCTTTCTAAAATTTAAATTATATGGTCGCCCTAGTGTACGGTAGGCTTGGTGTTGCCTGGGCGCTCATCTCCGTGTGTTTACCTTATGGAACCTGTGATGGTCCAGTATACAAACTCTATTTGTGTTTTATGTTTTAGGAGACATAAAGCATCAATCACTTTACATCAGTTTTCTCAAACATATTCATTGATTATTAACACTTTTAATGTTACATATGTATGTATGACGATGATAGTGTTGTATAAAATATTCATCTTGAAAATAAAAGCAAATACCTTTATTTCAAAACATATGATAATCACTTCTTCATATTATAATAGGAATGCACATATATGACACTGACTGTCATTTATCAGTAAATTTTAAATTACTTTCTCAATAAAACCAAATATAATTATTGTCTCTTGGTGTTTAAGAATATAATAATATTATTGTATATATGCATGCATATACTCAGGCACATACCCCATAGCTGGGGGTGGCCGACTCGAGACAAAGTCCGAACAGAGACAAAAAAAAAAAAAAAAAAAAAAAAAAAATATATATATCCGGGACTCAGCAGGCAGACACACAGCAGAGCACACCACAATGCCTGCCCACCTCACATGCAGTCATGACCCTTCAAAATGTATACCGGCTCCCTGGGCCAGGCGCCTGACAGACTATTATCTAGTCCAACTGGCGCCTGACCCCCTCACCCAAACGACCGCGTTATCACTCATCTATTCACAACCATTCAACATTCATTCCTAATAATGATTAACTCTCAAATCCTGATCTATAGAAATGCATCTATCTTCCAACAATTGTACTACACAATCTCTTCATTTCAATGGAGGTCTTCCTTCCTCTCCATCTCCCCTAGTATCTGGCTCATATGTTCTCTTTGTAAGCCTTTCATCCTCCATTCACTCAACATGTCCATACCAGCACAGCACCCTTCTGTCTACTCTGGTCAACAAAGGTTCCTGCTGTCCCACTCTCCTACGTATATCTTCATTCCTCAATCTGTCTTTACGAGTATACAGGCTGTTTTAAAACAACACTGCCAGACCTCATCTGCTAATTAGGAAATACAATAACGAAGAAGATTATCTAAGGACAAAATGCAAAATAATATACCATTAATGATTTAAACCGCATAGAGTAAAATAATTAGTGACACCCAGGTATGAGCTATAATCCGAACACGGGCTAGTGTCCCCCCTCCCCCCCAAATAGCCTACCTCTTGCCTCTCATTCCAGTTCGAGTTTTTCTTCGAAGCTTTGGAGTCATAACGAATCTTCTCATGTGTTTAATCATCTGCTCGGCCATGGTGCTATCTTAGTCTGTCATAGTGATTTTATTTACCTTATAATATCACATAAATATGGATTGTCGTTATTTAGGTGTGTCTCTGCCTTTGTTATTTTATACTCGTTAAGTCCAAGTGACGTAAATTGTTTGTTTTGGGTACCATTAGATGATTTTAAATATTCATTAGTGAACACCGTATACTTGTATGTCTACAGCTACGTAAAATCGTAAAACTTCAACTATAAAACTGATAGACATATTTCGTTAGTACTGTGATAATAGTAACGTAATGAGGTATTTCTATTGAAACAGTAAATTGCGCAGGAACAATTTTTTCCCATTCAAACAGTTTCACGAACGATTAAATAACCTATAGCAGTGTTCGGATACCAGACCCAGACTTGAGATTCATTATTTTACCTCTTGGTCATCGTTACAAATGGTGCATATCTTTTTACGCTACTTGGATTATAATACTTAGCAGTTTTCTTCTAATTGCAAAATATCATTACCAATTTTATGTTACTTTGATTTTGTAATTATTCATACGTAATTAAGTCATTAGATATCTCCTCTTTACCTTCTTTACTTGGTAATCATTCATATTATGTATCATATGTTTTGTGCTGAGCTCAGAACCCCGTTTTGCTAAATTTCTAAATAACCATTTATCTCCGTTACAATATATTTTTGGTAAAAATAGAATAGAAATATGTGTATTATATATTTTTATCAATGTGGTCGTCATACTCTGGCAGTGTTGTTTTAAAACACCCTGTATATATATATATATATATATATATATATATATATATATATATATATATATATATACACGACTACTTACCTGGCCTATGTGATCAGCATTGACTACGAATATTTGTCAATTCAATTCAATTAAAACAATCTGATATAATTCTGGAAACATGAAATAGTATATGCTCCGAAATCGATTCCGAGTAGTGTATTGCTGTTTCTTCGGTGTATGTTTATTTTTACTCTGAAGTCACATCCTACCTTTTTAACCCACAGAACCCCAGCTAATTATAAATAAATGTACATCAAGAGACAGGCCATTTTGGCCTTTTCTGAAATGGCTTAAATAGGTGAGAAATGAAGAAGAATAAAAAAAAAACGCTCACTTCGGTCATTTGGGGATCATAAGGGGGGGGGGGGGGGGAGCACCCTCAGACATCAGCTGATGCCGGTTGGCCTTCAAAGTTCCCGCCTGGCTAGCCACAGCTGAGCGTGGCAGATGTACGATGCGTCCAGTTTTCGAGTGATGGTTATTTACACCACCCGAGCATCATGTGTGCCTTCATAGTTCATATACTACCAACATGTATCACATACTGTCATTATAAGTGAAGTAATAGTGTGATAAGTGCTTAGATATAAGTTTTATAAGTGCTCACAAGTGGCAAGACTCGCACGCGTCCCCGTTGCCATGGAGACTGGCGGCCATCATGGTTTCAGACAATAACAGAACGCACATACATACACACACCCAGCTGACCGACACACGCCACCACCACTTTCCCTTTCATTGTCTGCCTCTCTCATTGCCCTGTTTATCCTGTTTATACTTTATTGTATGTTTTATAGTTATAATATGGGTTTCACACATTGTTTTAAGCACTTTTGACTTAGAAATATGCTATATTTACACTTATTGGTGTCCGTCACTGTTTTACGTATATTTGAGTGTCACTATCACTTACATATTGTGTTCGGCACTTTGTATATATTTATTATTTACACTTGGTTTTTATACACACACTTCAAATTTCATAGCGTCTTTTATCGCAGTCTTTGAGTACACTCTTTTAGAACTGATCAAGGGTGTGATACTCCCTGAAGCAGTCCGGCAAACACAGTGGCACATCACATTCTAGGCACATCCACCTTGTGTCTGTTCTATGAGGGGACCTCTGTGTCGTGTTACGGCACACATGACAGGGTCTTCGGGGTTTTTCATTGTGTTCTGTGGGCGGCACATATTCAGGGAAGTGGCGTTCTGTCAGCCTGGCAACCCCTTCTGCTGCTGGCTGTCTATGTGAGGGGGGTTGCTGGGCGTGGAGGGCAGTCATGTTTTCCCTCAAAATCTCCCTGGACAACTCGATGCAGAAGTTCTCAATCGTTTCCTGCTTGCCGGTGACTATTGTGTGGAGGATGTGGCCGTTGTAGAGGGTGATATCGAGGAGGTGGAAGAATAACTTCTTATACCACCTCATCGTCTTCCTCGCACACTCAACTGATGAGATGACAGCATCTGATTTGTCCACCAACCGCATGTTGATGTTATAATCACAGATGGCCAAAGTTTTCTTGATCATTTCGCCAGTTGCTCTGTCACGACATCTGCTGTCTTGGAAGATGGGACGGTGAACTGTTGTGAGGACGTTCACGTCCCGGTTATCCATCCAGGACAACATGAGGACATTGTTAGCCTGCTTGTATATGATGGAGCCCTTTTCCCATCTGGGTGGTAGTTGGGGCATGAAGATCCGATTCCTCCTGACGGTGCCACAGACTCCTGTAGTGCGGCTATGCATGAACTTGGCAAGGGAGGGGCTGGTGTACCAGTTGTCCAGGTACAGTATGTGGCCCCTGGCCAAGTAGCCCTCCAACATGGTGATGAAGACGGCCCCAGAAATACCGTATGTCCTCGTATCCACCAATTCTGTTTTCCTGCCCATATACAGAATTATGTCCTGGATGTAACCGGTTTGACAGTCACACATCACGAAGGTCTTCAGGCCATATCGATGTCGTTTGCTGGACATGTACTGCCGGATGCTAATATTCCCCCTCCACAGCAGCAAACTCTCATCAATAATGAGCTTCTGATGGGGGTTGAAGGCGGCAGCAAACTTCACCTTCAGGTACTCTAAGATGGGTCTTATCCTCTCTATGGGGTCATTCACTGCTCTTGGTTAAGTTTGATTTCTAGTGTGGCTGCCAGGCTGTCAATGAAATGTAGGTTCCCCATTATGGCTGTGAACTTATTTCTGCTCCTTATTTGGCCAAAAATAGGGGTTCGGACGAGGGGATCCCAGGACCAGTACTTGTTTATGGAGGATTTCTTTGTGACCCCCATCAGGATGACAATGCCCAAGAATGTGTGAAACACTGGGACATTTAGGGTGGACCATGACAGCCTTGCAGAGTATTTTAGCTGCTCCTTCCCAGCCATGAAATAATAATTGTACCAGTTGGTCTGGTCAACAATTAAAGCCACGAGATTTGCAGTAAAAAACTGCAGGAAGATGTCAAGTCTCATGGTCTGGCGCCCTTGGTTTGGGAGCGTAGGGCCGGCAATCCCAGCGCCCACAAAGTTGTAGTCGGTGGGCACAAAGTTTTCTTCATCAAACCAATCCCACATGTTGGGTTGAGCGGCACCTTCGTCGCCAGAGTCGTCAGGAGGGGAGTCACCATCAGGGCGGTGGGAGGGCCTTGCCCTGCCTCTTTCACCTGCAGTCAACCTCGGCCTTGGTCGAGCCGACCCAGATCTTGCTCTCGCACCGCCAGGGGTGGGGCGTCGTATTAGGGTCACTTTAGAATCCCTTCGGCCATGCCCATGCCTATGTGTGCTGGTAGGGCATTGCGCACGATCAGGGCGTTGTGGCGACGTAGGCGGTGATGGTGTCCGAGTGTCGTGTCTGTGGGAGGTCCCAGGCTGAGGAGAAGGTACAGGTGAGTGTGGTAGTGGTCCGGGAGATGATGGTGGGGGCGAAGAATGCGCCGAGTTATCCCGGGCTGATAAGGAAAACAGGCGGCGTGCGAGGTGGCGTGGGTGGTGTGGTGGAGATGATTCTAGGGGCAGGCATATCCGCATCGGTTTCTTCTGAAGAAGAAGTCAATGGCTGTGCTGCTAAGATGGCTGCACCCCTGCACAACCCATAGAAAATGTTAGGGGTTGGCGCTTTTAGGGTAGAGGCAATGCGGGGTGGTCGTGAAGGCAAACGCATGGGAGAACCACGGCGAGGCACGTGTGGTATCGGACCTTGACCCCTCTCATACTCAGCTCTTCTCTTCTCAGCCCTACGATGAGAAAGCTGAATGTTGAGGAAGGCCATGGGGTCTGAGTCATCTGCCTCATCCTCATTATCCTCTTTCCCACTTGCTGGGGAGTCCACTATGTCACGGGGAGCAATGGGGGAGCGATACCTTCTTTCCTCCCTTTCTTGTAACATTGCAAAGCGACGAGAGATGGGGACAATGGGTTCCTACTCATACATGTCCTCTATCTTGGCCAAAGTGGGATGATATTCTTCCTCTGAATTGTTATCTGATGATCCAGTGTCACTCTCATCAAGTATGGCCATGGCCTCATCAAGGGATATTCCCCTGCGTGGTAAATCCGACAAGGTGTTGCACTCGCGAGATGTATGGGTAAACGGACTCTCCTTTGTCACGCGCGTCCCTTGTCCCAACAAACCTAGATTTGGGTGTTGCCATACATTGCCTACATCCTAAGGAATATCCCATACAAATATCAAACCTATAGCTACCATAGGACAAGAGTAAATAAGGTCGAAAGTCATGGGGAGATATGCGGGTGCAGTGTTTTTCCCCTCCTCCCCCGCATCACCACCCGCCCGGCAAGACTTGGGGGGTAGCTGAGTATGGTTAAGTAATGCCTACATCCTAAAGCGTAACTCACACAAATTTCAAGTCTCTAGCTCCCATACGACAGGAGTAAATAAGGTTGAAAGTCGCGGTGAAGTAAGCGGGTAAACTTGCGCCACTAATCCGCCCGCCACCACCCGCGCGGCCTGTCTGGGCGGTTACCGGGTACCGCCGCTGTTCGGCAACACCGTCAGGAATATCCCATACCATTCTGAAGGCATTTCCTACCATACAAGCCGAATAATAGAGGTTGAAGTGGCGGACACAAGATTTGCAGCGCTGTGGTTTAGCATTACATACAATTTGGACGCAAACCATGCGTCACTGGGGTTCTGTGGGTTAATGTTTCCCTTTATTTCCTTTATTTTTCCGGTAAATAAAAACAGCAACTCGGTAACACATATGAAGAAAGTCCATATAATTGACTTTGTTCAGTTTTGTTGTAAACAAAATATTAAAATTGTGAAGCAGTGAATTATCAAACCTGTTTTATTCCCGTTGTTCCACGCTGGTAATCAAAATCCCGGGTAATCCTAGTTATAACCGTCGGTAATAGGTGGTTCCTCCCGGTGGCTACCCCAACAACACTCAGCGGTTATTGGTATGATAAGTCGGACATAAATCACCGATAACTTCTGTCACGACCATGGATCAAATTTTTGTGTTTTATGTCTATGTGAATGAGGGAGACAAAGGCATAACTGCCTGCAGCGAGTGCCTCCCCCAGATTTCAAAAAGTGACAGGGCCGAAATCAAGGGACGTTCGAGCTAAAATGCCTGGACACAAGGACTTTGAAGCAATTTAAGTCATAGGAAGAGGGAATGACTGATTCTGGGAGAGTTCAGAGCTCAGCAGATGAATAGAAGAAAATCTGAGAATACCGTTTCACTCTTAGGTTGTAGAGTTGCACAGAGTAGGGGTGGGACTGTGTTGCAAGGCAGGTACTACGTACCCTACGTAGAGAAGGTGGTATACACTGGGAAAGCTCCGAGGAACACTGATTATTGTAGTAGCGATAGAATAGCAAGAGCGATGCAACATTGCGGCGAAGAGAGAGATTGCAGAGAGTTGGTGAGTGGACGGGAGATAATGATACGAAAGGCTTTCCTTTCTACTTTATCTAGGAGTGCGGTGTGAGGATCCTCCCCACACATGTGAACAATACTCAATACAAGGACGCACTGTGCCCCTGTACAGAGCAAGAAGCTGCGCTGGGGTAAACAACCCCTCGAGGCGGTTGAGCACACCCAGTTTCAGGGAGGCTGCCTTAAGGCCCGGTCACACTGCCCTTCGCGGTCGCATCGCGGACGTCTCACGGCGAAAAATGTGTGAACGTGAAGCAAGCGCTGTTGGACGCATATAAGTCGTGAAAGGACGCGATACAGCCGCACCCACACGGGCTAGAAAAATCACACGCGGTCTCAAGTTTTGAGCTGCTCAAAACTTAAGACCGCGGGTGGCCACGGGGGGCACACGTGGTACACACGTGATAAAGACGTGGTAAAGACGCGTAAAGACGTAGTAAAGACGTGCTACGGCCGCGGTAAGTACGTGGTTACACGCGATAGGACGCGAACCTTTAGCGGGTAATCGCGGTTTAATGACGGTCATAGCACGGTTGTACCGCATCTGTTCCGCGTGTTTTCACGTGCATTTGCGTGTGTAGCGCGTGTACTCTGGGACCTATATATTTGGCTCGATTTGCCAAGCATTCATCACTCCTGGTTCTGACGTGATGGGGTGAACATGGACCGTATTGACCTCGTCTGCATGCTGATGCAACAGCTTATGAACCAGCTGGTACATGTCCATCAGTACCTCGTTGATAGACGAAGACGAAGACGGCTGAGGCTCAAGCCACCACAGACCGCTGCAGATTGGCGTCAGATCACCGGTAATTGGATGAATAGGTGGAACTTTCCACATGTCATCTGTGCAATAGACGGCAAGCACATTGCCTGTAAAGCTCCTGCCAACACTGGGAACGGGGCAGGCTGACTAGGGTGTCCGGGACATCAGTGGGCATGGAACCTGAAACAAGTTAATCTATCTATCTATCTATCTATTGCCAGACGCCTTACTCCCCTTACGAGGGTGGCCATACACAGAATGCCCCCAAGCGGACCTATTCCCTGTGAGAGGGACAACCCGAGCCAGTTTAGTGAAGGACTTACAGGATTGACCACTCAATTCAGGATCCGTCCGACTCCGAGGCCCTCTGTGTATCTTGTTAGCACTATTTTTCTACAGTGGTGTTCGGCTAATCCATCCACTAACCTGCCTTACCCTTAGGTAAGCAGTACGGATTTGTATCAGGTTTACTCCCCTAGACAGGTTGCCAACCAAGGCTGACGAGTCCCATCCACCCGGATTTGTATAAGGTTGTCTCCCCTAGATGAGTTGCCGACCAAGGCTAACGAGTCCCATCCACCCGTTCCAAGCTTCTCAAATACATATAATGAGATGTACTTACTTTTGTAGAAGGCGATGTTCTTCAACACCCACTTGTCCCTCGCGGTCAACAGCTTGGTTGCCTGGCCACTGGCAATTCCCATTCCCATTTCTGGGAATATAATTTACACCTTTACTTTGTGAATACAGTGATATGATGTTTAATAAACTTTGGTCATGATTTTATAAAATAATATTACTGTATTTAACTATATTTGTTTCATTTCCAAGCTTCTCAAATACATATAATGAGATGTACTTACTTTTGTAGAAGGCGATGTTCTTCAACACCCACTTGTCCCTCGCGGTCAACAGCTTGGTTGCCTGGCCACTGGTCCTCTTGGACAGCTTGACGTACCAGTCTTTTACGTTCTTCCACCAGTTCTGTAGGTGTTTCAGACTGACCCCCAGCTCCTTGGCCTTCATCTCCCACGCAGCCTTCTTTCTGTGGTAGTCCTTAGTACTGCGGAGCCACAGGTAGGTGTTGGCCTGAAGCCACTCCACCAGCTCCTGCTCCGTTAGGTCGGGGAGACTCCAGCCTTGTTTCGGAGCACCATCAGCCTTCTTCTTCCCCTTCTTGGGCGCCGGCTGCTGCTGCTCCTCCTCCTCCTCCTCCTCATGTGGGGATTGCCCCGGGGAATGAGAGGCATCAGGCTCCTCCTCCTCCTCCTCATCCTCCTCCTCCTCTGGTGGAATGGTGCTCTCAGCTGTGGTGGTGGCAGGAGATGCAACACCTGAAAAGGCACAAAATTAAAGGTATTTAGAGATAGACAATAATCGGGTATACAATATATACATATACATGCGTTTACAAATGGAAATATGGCACACTAGATAAAATATCATTCTATTGTATTGTTTCTATTCATAGTATGCATTGCACGTTATTCCAAATTAACACTGTACACATAATAATTATAGGTAAATATAGAAATATCTGAAAACCCATATCATAAATTGTACTGACCTTCAAAAGATGTTTCCTCCTCCTGAAGTGCAGCAGGACTGGCCTCCACCTCTGCACTCGCATCTTCGGCTGCCGGCTGCACCTCCACAGGGACACCTGGTGGCCTCTTGCCCTTGTTGGGGGCTTTCCTGGTGGGTAACCTCTTGGGAGCCATCTTGGGAGTCTGGGAGTCTGGGAGTTTCGTCTTGGAGTGTGCACTGTGGTGTCTGGAGCGAGTATGATTTCTACCGCCTGCCCGGGCTCCTTATATACCCGTGGTGGGGGCGTGGTACACACGCGCAGTACCCGTGATAGCCCGCGAAACGGCCGCCCTGCACACGTGGACCAGCCGTGCTGTACACGTGATCACCCGTGGGTCAGGCGTGATGCAGCCGCGGTTACCCGCCGCTGCCTGTCACCACGTGGAGATTTTCCCGCGCTTACCCGCGCTCCAGTCGCGCTTCACCAGCGGTCAGGACGCTGAACAGGCGCCGGCGTCTGTTCAGCGGGCATACCACGGGTAACCACGTTAGCCAATTTTTCACATTTTCCACCGCGTGTTACAGCGGCTAAAAATTTTCGGGGAAATTTACTCGCGCTGCAGACGCTAAAGGCAGTGTGACCGGGCCTTTAGTGAGACTGGTAATATGGTCTCTACAAGTGACAGCAGAAGAAAAAGAAACACTGAGAACATTGAGGGAAGATGAAGGATTGATTTTTATATTGTTGAAGAATAAGGGATAGTGCTCTGGAGGTTCCTGACGGGTAGTAAGATGGATAAATTGAATTTTGAAAGCATTAACCCTCTCACGACCATATGACGCAGAGGTTGCCAGATTAGCAATAATAAATAGAATTCTCTCACTCTTATAATTACCTCTCCAAAATTAGTTTTCTGCCCACAGCTAACTCAAAGACAACTGCAGAAGTTAAAGTAACTAAACTAAAGGTTTCTAAATACCTGTGATGGTAACAAAGGCTTTAAAGTATCCCTAATGGGCTCAAAATTGCGTCAAGAACGTGAGAGGGTTAAATGCAACAAGGTTTTCTCTACCCCAATTAAAAATAGTAGCTAGATCAGAAGATAAGTATTGTATGGCTTCATTATGTTTACTTTTGAGGGAGTCCTGGCTGGGGCGTTCTGGAAAACTAATTGAGTGGTGTAAAGTAGAGTCGTCTGCATATGAATGGATGGGACTGGATGTACAGTTGAGAAGATTATTAATGAAAATTAAGAGAGAATAGGAGATAGGACAGAACCCCGAGGACACCGGAGTTGATAGGATGAGGAAATGAGCGATGGCCGGCCACAATCGCAGCTACTACACCATTTGTTATAATATGAACCCTTCACCGAACATTATGTGCGGGAATTTTAATATTTCAAACATGACTTTATTGAATATGGGCATAGAATGAATCGAAAAAGAAGCGATGGTGATATATGCAACATATTCTCACTGGTTCAATACCAATACAATGCTATATACCATTTTAGCTATTGTAATTCTAGCAAAGCAACCAAATATACAGGCTCAAACTTTCCCTGTTGGTTAAAATGTGTTTTTATTCTTCCCATTTTCATATCCATATGTATCTAAAATAACAAATACACATTAGTTCAGGAACTCTTAGCTACTATATGACTGTTGATAACAATATTCCAACACACACTTCTTGCCTCCGGGAAGGGCTGTAGTGGCATTACTTGCCTTCCATCTGTCAGTGGGATCAATGGATTACTTTTGGTGACGGTCCATATCATTAGTGAACATTATATATTTATTAATGATAATGGCGTTACTCAACATTGTGGCTGCAGAATATATGATGACCTGACATTACCGGTAACATGGTCATTACAACTGATCTATGGATAATTTGTTATAATGGTTCTTTATACAACGATATATAATTACAATTACAATGCCACAAAGAATGTTACGTACTATTAAGAACTTTGAAATGTAATACAATTCACTAATTCAAATTCACACATAATAAAGTATTTTTATGGCAAACGCAAAGTTATCAGAGAGAGAGAGAGAGAGAGAGAGAGAGAGAGAGAGAGAGAGAGAGAGAGAGAGAGAGAGAGAGAGAGCGAGAGTGAGAGCGAGCATGACCAATGAGAATTAAGACAGACGGAGATTGATGATCGTAATATTGAACAATCGTTCACAGTTGGCATAATTTATGTCGGAGAGAAATAGTATGAGTGAGTGAGATTTTGTGAGTGAGGATGGACATAAAGTAGTGTATGAGATTGGATAATTATGAATGCATAAGTGTCTGTGTGTGTTGGTAGTATCAATAGTCTGTTCTGTTTTGGTCCTTTTTGTCTCCCTAACCATTTGTTGCTACAGTATAGTCACCCTTCCAGCTCCACCTCTGTCCAACTCTTCCATCACTGACCATCTAACTCCGCCTCTCTCCAGGATTGTAGGTCGTTGTTTTGTTTGTTTATCACTGTAGCGTTTGTTATATATCTGTTTGTGTGTCTGTGTCCTTGTACTGTTTGTACTTTTATCATAGTAATGTTTATTTAATTGTGTATTATCTGTGTCTGTGGCATTATACCGTGTGTGTGTCTTTATATTTTAATTATGTGGTCTTATGTATCAATATAAGAACATAAGAACATAAGAAAATGGGAGTCTGCAGAAAGCCGATTGGCCTAAGCAAGGCAGATCCCTGTCCCACACAACCCCAATTCAATTACAAAGCCCAATTATAGGCTTCACACTCTAATACCCTGAGGATCATCTTACCAAAACGGTTAGAGATTAACGCAGGATTATGGGGGTCTGCAGAGCGCTGATTGGCCCAACCCGGCTGATCCCCCTTCACACCCAACCCTTCTCGTCCATATGCTTATCCAATTTTATCTTAAAGCTCCCTATCGTTTTTAATCCCACTATAGCACCTGGTAGTCCATTCCACCCATCTACAACTCTGTTACCAAACCAATACTTGCCTATATCTTTTCTGAAACGAAATTTATCTAATTTGAAACCATTGGTACGAGTTCTTTCGCTATCACTGAGCTTTAGTACATTTGTCATGTCACCTTTGTTAATCCCACTAACCCACTTGAACACCTCTATCATATCCCCTCTAACTCTGCGTCTCTCCAACGAATGTAAGCCTAATTTATTCAACCTTTCTTTATACGGAAGATTTCTAATATTATGGATCATTTTTGTCATTCTACGTTGTACTCTCTCCAATGAATCTATGTCCATTCTGTAATAAGGACACCAAAATTGAACAGCATAATCCATATGGGGTCTCACTAATGACAAGTACAGTTTTAAGATAACATCAGCAGTTCTGTTACTCACGCTCCTTGAGATGAACCCGAGAATCTTGTTTGCCTTGTTTCGAACGCTTATACACTGTTGTCTAGGCTTCAAATCATTGCTAACAAACACACCTAGATCTTTCTCACAATTCGAGTTTTCTAATTCCACATTAGCTAGTTTATATTTAACATTTGTATGCATCTTCCCTATCTTTAATACCTTGCATTTGTCAATGTTAAACTTCATCTGCCAATTTACTGACCATTCGTGTAAGGTATCTAGATCCCTTTGGAGGCACTCTATATCTCTATCTGAATCAATTGTTCTCCCCATTTTGGTATCGTCTGCAAATTTACTTATCCTACTAGTTATACCTAAATCAAGGTCATTTATGTATATAACAAACAACAGAGGACCTAATACAGATCCCTGGGGGACACCACTTTTGACTGCTCCCCATTCTGACTTTGTACCATTTATGCTGACTCTCTGCTTCCTACCAATTAGCCATGACCTAATCCATCCCAACAACGCCCCACCTATTCCATGCGCCTCAACCTTTCTCATCAATCTCTCATGGGGGACTCTGTCGAAAGCTTTACTGAAATCTAAATATATTATATCATATGACTTGTCATTATCTACTGCTTCATATACCTCTGAGAAAAAACTAAGCAAATTAGTAAGGCAAGAACGTCCCTGAGTGAATCCATGCTGAGAAGAATTTATTAAATTAAATGTATCTAAGTGGTTTCTAATTTTACTAGCAATAATTGACTCTAGTAGCTTTCCTATGATTGATGTAAGACTAATGGGACGGTAATTGGATGCTATTGATTTGTCACCTTTTTTGAAGATCGGAACTACGTTTGCAAGCTTCCAAGCTTCTGGAACTATACCTGTCTCCAATGACTTGTTAAATAAAAATGTTAATGGATAACTTAACTCATCCCTACATTCTTTTAATACTCTAGCATATACCTCATCAGGACCAGGCGATTTATGAGGTTTCAGTCTGTCAATTTCCTTAAGCACATCATTTCTACTTATAGTAACCGTACTTAACCTATTGTCTATACTATCGCTATATACCTTACGGACTTCTGGAAACTGTGCCAAATTTTCATTAGTGAAAACGGAAAGAAATTGACTATTTAATGTACTGCACATTTCTAAATCATTTTCTGTCATTTCTCCTATCGAAGTTTTAAGGGGACCAATTTCATCTCTAACCTTGGATTTATATAGTTGGTAAAAAGCTTTAGGATTATTTTTTGAGTCATTGGCAACCTTGATTTCATAATTTATTTTTTCTTTCCTAATATCCTTTTTTACCTGTCTTGATAGATTCTGATAGTAAGCAAGTAGGTGAATTTCGCCTTTCCTAATTTTTCTATATATTCCTCTCTTTTGTCCTAGAAGATCTAATAGTCTATTATTCATCCATTTGGGTTGGTTCTGTGTTGATCTAAATTTTCTTTTGGGGATGTATTTATTTTGTGCATTGAATACTGACTTGATAAAATTATCGTATGTATCTACCAAGGTTGACGTCTCTTCCTGACTTAAGATGACAGGTGCCTGAGAAGGGGTACACTCATTTGGACACCTGGATCGACTTAATTTTTTGACCATAGGGTCGGCTAATAGGGCTCTTCTTAACCCACCATAATTGGCTTTTCTAAAGTCAGGTATTAATGTTGTATTCTCTCTGGTATTACCTTTCCATTGTATATTAAAATACACAGAATTGTGGTCACTATTTCCTAGGTGGTCCCCTATCTCTACATTATTTACCATATGTTCATTGTTACTGAAAACTAAATCGAGAATATTATTACCTCTAGTCGGCGTATCTATGAATTGAAATAAAAAACTATCTTGCACTACCTCTATAAACTCCTCAGAATCAGAGTCTCCTATTTGATGCTGCCAATCTATATTCGGAAAATTAAAATCCCCCATAATGCACACATTGCTAAACCTTGATGCCATTTTAATTTCCTCCCATAATGACGTTCCGTCATTTCTACTCATATTTGGCGGTCTATACATAACTCCAATAACTATGGTCTCACTACCTTCGTTAACCTCTACCCAAACACTTTCATTATCGTTATTTAGTCTAATACCTGATTTAATACAGCTTTTTAATGTACTCCTGACAAACACTGCTATACCGCCACCCCTCTTACTTGTTCGGTCATATTTAAACAAACTATATCCTGGTATATCAAATTCTGCTAAAAAATGCCTGGTTTCTGTATTAATCCACGTTTCAGTTAGCGCTATTATGTCTATATTTTCTTTGCTAACAAGGGCTCTAAGTTCGTTCATTTTGTTACATAGACTCCTACAGTTTGTGTAATATACTCTCAATTTACTTCTTTTCTTTATACCTAATTTACCTTTATTTCTAACGACATTTCCATCTTCCGTTGCACCATCACTACTATCATTTGCATTATAGTCATCATTTTTAGCATGAGACTGAATATCCTTATCGCTTTCGCCTGACGCTAAAATTGTTCCATTAAACCTCTCATTTACACTCTCAATATTTATGTTCAAAACCCCACAACCACCCTATCTAAAGAACTAGCTAATGTAGAAACCCCTAACCGTGAAAGATGAACCCCATCCCTTGCGTACATCCCATCTCTCCCATAGAAACTATCCCAGTTATCAATGAATGGTATTGCTTTTTCTTTGCAATATTTCTCCAAACGGCAATTGACACCAATCGCCCTGGATGTCCATTCCTTGGGAACTCCTCTTCTGGGTAGGATACAATGTACTACAGGGATCCCTCCCTTCATCCTAACTTTATCTAACACATCCCGATACTGCTGCAGCAGTTCCTCACTTCTACCCTTACCAACATCGTTACTCCCGGCACTGAGACAGATAATGGGGTTATCTCCACTATCTTCCAAGATGTGGTCCATCTTCTCTAAAACCCTCCCAACTCCATGGCCAGGCAGACACACAACCTTCCTAAGTTTAGTGCGGGTAGCCCTAACTAAATGTCTTACCATGGAGTCGCCCACAATCGACACAGACTTACCTTCTCGGGACACAGACTTACCTTTCCCTCGGGAGGATCCAGCAGCTGCAGTTGGAGAACCCCTGGTGGTGGTGGTGGTGGTGGTGGTGGTGGGGGTAGTGGTGGTGGT
>JBAKBP010012003.1:0-69657 GCA_037953745.1 Lithodes maja | reverse complement strand
GTTTTAGGCGAGGGATTTGACTGGGAGAGGGAGGGGCATGAGGAACAGGTCCAGGTGTTCGTGTAGTGTTTCTTGGAGGCAAGTGTTGTACAGGTGAAGTGGGTCCAGTTCCTGCATGAATTGCAGAGAACTGAACCCTTAGTGTGGCAACTCGAAGTGATGGGTTTTGAGCAAGTTGGACATATGTATGTGTACGTGGGTCCTGGGTTGCTCTCAATGTCTCCGGCTAGAAGAAGTCTTCGAGAAATGACAGCCGGAGAGTCATTTCTCGGTGTAGGAAAAACTGTGTGATGTGTGTGTGTGGTGTAAGAGGTGTGGAAATTCCCGGCGCGACCGAAGCCACTCCAAGGACCCGTGCCCCCAGGGGGGGGGCAGGGGATAGTTGTGACGGTTTGGCTCCCGAAACTGCTCCCCGCGGCCGGCATCCGGTTGTCCTCCACTGGTCGATTGATCTTATCTCCGGCCGTGGAGGGTCGGCAGCCATCCGCGGTTGGCAGCTCCGGGAGGTGGTCCCACGGCATAGACGCCGCCACATCAGGACCCTTGTACAGGGTCCTGTACAACCTCACCTCACATGACGCATCGGTGTCTATCCAGATGGCCGCCGGGGGAGCAGTCCAGGGCACCGCCGCAGCGAGCGAGCCCCGAGCGACCCAGTGTGACAGTCTCATATGTAGCAAGCGCGGTACTGGCCACAGCCAGTAAGGCGGGGGGGAGGGGTGGGCGATACAGGGAAGTGGTAGGGGACCAGCAGAACAAGGTGGTCGAGTCCGAGCAGGCCTACAGGCACGGTCAGTGCCACCCAAGGTAATTATCCCAGAATACGTTCGTGAACGAGAATGGGCAGAACACGACACGCGAAGTGTTGACGCGTACACCCGACTCCGGGGAACAGGAGCACTGTGTAGGTCCCATGGCCTTCAGTGTGAAGGTGGGAGGCCCGCCTTGTTAAATAGCGATTGCGAACCCCAGGTACGCGACACGGACGACTACAGCGAGTGTGTTCAGGACACAATATGTGGAGAAGATTTATCGCGACGGCACCTCCCCCATACAAGGACCGGATTACCTGGGCCACCTCCTGAGACACTGCGTCGATGACGGGGAAGGCGCCCGAGAGGAGGTTGATACCTCCACCACCAGGCCAGACCCTTCTATACCACCGTCGTGCCCACGACCGGCGTGGCTAGTGCCGGAAGTGGGGGCGGGAGAAGCCGGTGCGGGCGTTTTGCGGCAGGCCCACCACCAAGTCAATGATACGGCTGGGTGAGTGGAGAGGGTATTGGCCAGGAGGAGCTAGGCATTGTGCGGAGCATAGCCTCCCGTAACCTGTCACGGAGAAAGGTCGAACTATCATGGTCAACCCCCGTCCACCTGGCCGTCCCGATGAAAACGCAGAGCGAGCCTCACGCTCCGGCCCGTCCCCCTCCTGTCCGAGCAAAGGAGCGTAGGACGAGGGTCCCGGAACTTGCCAGCATAGTCCACCCACAGGACGGAACGGCAAACCGGGTACGAACGGCCACGGGAGGAGCGTATACAACGTCCCCCGTGGCCCGTCCCATAGCCCAGGGCCCCCAGGCCCAGGGCTCCTTGCCGGCGACGGACCTCCACTCGCATGGTTGGAGGAGGACGACGAGGCCTTCGCCACGACCTCCCATTGTGCGGAGCATGTGTCGCTTAGCACAAGCAAGAAAGCCACCTGCCAAGCCACCCCCAGGAACGTCAGTCCCGGACGTAAAAGGTCCGGCAGGAGGAGGTGGCTGCGGACATCGGCAGGGGCTGACGAGCAGAAAAAACCACCCGAACCTGCCGACGGCAATGGGTGGCGAACGTCCTGGACTGGGCAGGAAAAGCGAAGTCAACGTAGGGCTTAAGAACCCAGTGAAGTCCGAGGAGCGGAGCAGCAGGCCAGACACAAAAGCGGAGGCCACGGTGGGGTGGCCGATTCCCAGAAACAGATCCAGGGTACATCAAAAAGTAGAAAATTCGCTTATAGAGCGGAATTCTAGAAAAAGATGAAGAGCCAGAGGACACTAGGAGACCCTCGCCTGTGTGGCGAAAAAACGCGTGTAAACATGAATGTCGAGTCAACTTGTCAAGGGAATGTGTGCCGACACAGGTCGTCCATGACGCGACCATTCCCCCCCCCCCCCCCAAACCATCTCGAGGACATCAGTGAGACCGAACAGGGAATGGAGAGGAGAGGGCTGGACACAGGGCAGAGGCAAGGCGTACGTAATGGGAGATGATATCCCATGATAGACGGAGAGACCCCTTGGCCCGTCGGCCTTCCACCGAAGCAGGGAGCAATTCCAGTAGTTGAAGGGCGGAGAGGCAAACTGCACATCGGCGGGGGTCGTAGATATCCTCGCCGTAGCAGGCCGTGTGGAGGCAGCACCCCCGACGGTCCAGCATGGTCGACCGATTGCATGTCAGGCGGAAGCAGAGAGGAGCCGGCATTACGGCACCGAAAATGGGGGGGAGCGTTACACACCAGTGGAGGTGAGACAGGGTAAAAGTATGAGGCAGTATAGCCAAAATAGCATTGGAAACCGAAGTACGACAATATCCAGGAAGACGCCAAGTAGCAAAGAACAAGGAAAGTCAAGTAACAAACACCCACACAGTAGACCATAAACACCAGAGCTGGGACAAGCCCATACGGCAAGACCCAACCCTGGGAAACAGGTCCAATTCCTCTGGGGAAAAAAGACCCCATCCAAAATACCTGAGAACCTTCTGGGAGAGCGGAGGGAGGAGGGGGCGAAGCGGCGGCGGTGTAGGTTTGGCCGGCAGTAGAGCGGGGACCAACTGGAAGGAAAAAGGTCAAGTGTGAGCAACCCAACAGTACCCTATTAGTGGAAATAGGGGAGGGGAGGGAATCCAATACACATAGAACAATCGCCACTTTGGGACGAGTCCTAGGACTTTTCAGGAGGTCCTTGGGTCCACCTAGTATACTAGGAGGCCGCCTGTAGGGTGGAAACTAGGTCAGAAGGAGGACTCGAGGGAGAGGAAACAGCCAAGCAGCTGTTGTCCAAGGAGCCCTGTCCAGGTACATTTAAAAAGGGGGTATAACAGGGTGCCAATACAAAAATCAAGGCAAAAGGCTATGTGGCCAAGTCCTTGACAAGGCACAGGGCACATCAAAAGTAGAATTTCGCTTGTATAGCGGAACATTAAAACGATGAAGGAGCTGAGGACACCTGAAGACACCCGCCTGTGTGGCGAAAAAACGTGTGTAAACACGAAAGTCGAGTCAACTTGTCCTAGCTTACCCTCCCTGTGAGCGGGGCCCATACACAGTTTCCAGACATCCCCCCCCCTATGAACAAGTAAACACAGGCAGGGGAAGAACGGAAACAGGTAAAACTTAAGAAAAGCGAGAATTTTAACAAGAGCGACGAGACCGAGACCTCCAAGTCAGTTGAGACAAGAGGAATATAGAAGGAAAGGACCTGTGTGGACCATTCTGACGGCGGTCTGCTCAAGGCAAAAAACCGATTAGCTTCCAACACAAAAATCAAGGCAAAAGGCTATGTGGCCGATTCCTTGACAAGGCACAGTGTTATGCCCGGTCCAAATTGGAACGCGAGATATTCTTTGTACAATGAGCAGCTCTCTAACTGGATAGGTATACCTTAAACTTTAAATAAAGAGACAACACGGCAGGATAATAAGCACACAGGTAACAAGTTAACATGGGTTTTATTCAGTTTAACACCTGGTTCATGGAGGAACAAGACATATATTTTATACCTGTAACCTGGAGATCATCAACAACAATAAGAATAATTAAGACATACAATAATAAGGTTATCAAGTAAGCAATAGGAGTCGGACAATGGGTCCGGACTCAAGGTAATAATAATACTCCTAGGATACAATTATAAGGTATCCAAAATGGTGGAGGTACACCTCCTACCCAAATAGATCTCAGAGAGGATCTCAACAAAAGACAAGAGTGCAGTAATGGCAAATGCCGTCTGGATCATGCAATGATGTCCCCGGCATATAGTGACGTTAACTGACTCTAAAGCAATAATGGCCAAGTGGTCATCAACAATGAAGTGGGCTCGGAAAGGCTCACAAATGATATTAATACTATAGGTGTGCTAGATCTCACCTGGCAAAGATTAATCCTTAACTCTAATTGTGTACTAGCAAGGTGCTGAAGGCTGAGGCAACAATCATCGGGAGCTGAGATAGAGGAAATCTATTCGAGTTATGAACCTGACAGAATGTTAAATGAATTAGGCTAGAAGTTATACAAAGGAACTAGATTACGTGTAAATATGTGTTTGTGTTTGATGCTATGTGTCTTATATAGGCACGCCCCCTCTGTCGGGCTATGGGAGACCAATAACCCGGGAAGGTGCGTATTTAAGGATCCCTGGATAGGTATGTATAATGTGTCCCGGCAAGTGGGCTAATTAACGTCAATTTAAGTAGGGAGAAGAAAGACCTCTCGCAAGACGTAATGTTAATGAGAACCCCTGAAGATAACTTCTACCACAACCCTGAGTCAACTCTATACCCATAAACTATACAACGGCACTTAAAGGAGAGTTGTAGTGAAGAGGAGGGCCCGTAGATCGAGGGAGGATCCAGTAGTCCGGAGGGCGGCTGTGCGTGACGACTCCGGAAGTTGGTCCAGGGGGGGCGGCTGGGCGTGTTGACTCCAGCTACTGGTCCAGGGTGAGTCACAAGATGATTCCTTAGACCTTGGTGCCTACCACGGGACAACCGGGTTCCTCTTGCACTCCCACAGTGCAGTGATCCCCAAAGGATATGCTGGAGTTCTGCTACAAGGTTTGGGGGGTTAGGGTGACTAGCATAATGATCTACCTAGAGTTGCAAGCAGTCTAGATAGTGACATTATAGGTAGTCTAAGGGGGGTCAGGGTAAGTGTCTTCCTTCCTTGCTAGTTCGTGGAACTATCAGAACCATGCAGTAACAAGAGAATCCAGAAAGGGGAGCCCAAAGTGGATTGCCCAAAATTAGTCCTCTTCCTGATGGGGGGGAACCCGATCTGGTAGATCTAAAGTTACTACACTATCCTCATAATCCCTTGAACAAAACAAGGTAGGAATCCTTTGGTACTTGGTTTGTGCACCGCATCGAAGGCCAGAAAGGGGGAGCCCAAAGTGGGTTGCCCAAGCTAGTCCTCTTCCTGATGGGGGGAACCCGACCTGGTAGATCTTCGATCACAGCACACAACTGACAAGTTGAACACCAGCTATCTCTGGCTGTTCTTACCCTGAACTAAAGAATACCAAATGGCAAGCTTTGTTACTGATGTCCAGGCTGGGTGAGTATAAGGCAATCTTCTTGCCCCTACTTAAGGCGCTCGGCTTGAGAGGATCAAAGGCGCTGGGGTGGTGTTGGCGCGTGGTGGTTATGTCCTTGTAGCTCTGGGGGTGGCGCGCCTGGACTCTGGCTGTACCTTGTAGCTAGATGCCCCCGGGCAGATTCTGTTATAAGATGGGGGTGATCACTTCCCCTCTGACTTTTCTCTCTGGTGGTAGGGGCCATAGAAACTGGCTGGGCAGGGTATGCTGGTGTAGTCCACTCAGGTTTTATGTGTCCCACCTGTCTCGTTGATATGCGGGCGATGCGGGCAGGAGCAGGGTGGCTGGCAGGAGTAGGGTTGGCTGCAGGTTTAGTGGCAGCTAGAGATGCGGTCTTATCATCCTGAGACCGCATCTCACTACCGTCTGGTAGAGAAAAGTCCCGACCCCGGGACTGGAGATGGTAATGTCTTGAAGTATTATCTTCGTAGACAGGGGTCAGGTGCTGGAGGAAGTGGTAATAAATGACTCCCTGGTTGTTAGGGGTGGCCATCTTGTCTCCGGTGAGGGTGAAGAGAGAAGAGGAGTCACAGTACCTCAAGTGGTCCAGGAGTTGGTGAGGTGACTTGATTACTTTGGTGGAGTCCTTCCGCGCCAGGGTTATCATGTCAATCCGCATCTTGGTGGTGGTCGTCAGCGAGGGCGTTGTCGTGGCTGGAGGTGGTTGGAGAGTGATGACAGAGAGCCTGGCTTGGCCCAGGTCATGAGGTTGTGCGGACGCCGAAGTACCAGGCTGGGGGGAGGAGCTTGGTGCGGACGCCGAAGTACCAGGCTGGGGGGAGGAGCTTGAAGACGCTTGATCCTTAACCTTTCTCACTTTAGGCTGGGACAGGGCTGGTTCCCATCTGGTGGGTGGCTTCACAGGTCTTCCACAGTGGGTATGAGACCTTGGACAGCCTTTTTACCTAACCTAACAAAAACAACAAAAAATAATTATAGGCCTAGCCTAGGCATAGTTAAAAGGCTGTCCAAGGTCTCTTCAATGTTTACCACTTTTTCTTTCAATATCTGGGACTTGTTAACCTAGGTACCCTATTGTTGGCTATTTTAACATAGGCTAGACCTATTGGATTAAAAAATATAGGCCTAGCCTACCCTACTAAAGTAGGCTATAAATAGGGACTAACATGTTCTCCCTGATTGGGCTAGGCCTAGGCCTAATTTAAATACTTCCATAAATGAACATATATAACGAGTCTGCAGAGCTGACAGGCCCAAACTCGGCAGATCCCATTCACACCCATCCTCGTCAATTGCAAGACTTAATTCAGGAAATATGCCTCAAATAGATAGATAATAATGGTCACCAAATGAGGATTCCAAGCCAAAAATACAAGCAAGTATAATGTAATGTCATGAATTTTCTTACCTGGGTAGTAATTGGGCGAATAAAATCTGATGAATCGGTCTTAACCCGGGAACTGCGGGGAGACTTAAGAGTTCTCCCGGCGGACTGCGGGAAGACTCTTAAGAGTAAGGGAAAAAAAAATCCATTTAAAACACCCCAAAAAAAAAAAGTTTATTTTGTTTTTATTTTTTTATTTATTATTTTTTGTTTTGCCCCTGGGCCATGCCAAATATCACTCCTCCACCTCCCCTCCTTCCCCACTTTCCACCCCTCCTTCAGTTATCACCTATTTTCCCTGTTATTCCCTTATTCTGTGGTTAATTTTCGTGCTAACATTAGCGAGTTGGTAGCAGGGCATTGCCATGGTTCGGCCATATGGAACGTATGGAAAGCGAGAGAATGACTAAGAGGGTGTACGAGAGCGAGGTGGAGGGACAGAGGGGGAGAGGTAGACCGAATATGAGGTGGAAGGATGGAGTGAGGAACTATATGAATGAAGGCGGTGCTGGTTGGGGGGAGGGGCGTCGACTGACTGGGGACAGAGGTGCATGGGGGCGGTTTGTTCGTGGCCACCCCTTCGGGGATCACGGCGTCAGGCAATAGATAGATAGATAGATTGCCATCACTGTTACCAAGCGTGGGAAAGAGCGAGAGAGAGACTATTGCGGAACAGTGTCTCTCCAGACAAGGGGAGGGGTGGAGGGCAGGGGGGTTGCCTCACCCATACATTATGTAACTCCCGGCCTGTATCGACGATTTTGACCATCCAAACACTGTTTCCACTTGTTTATTGTTGTAACAGGTTAATACCTTTATAATCAACCTACAATCGGCACAAGTATTGCTATTTATGGTAAAATAACGATGTTAGTGATGGGAACAGCTCAAATACGTCAGCACAGGAGTGTGGTGTCTCATACCCCCCATGCGCACTTCTTAGGTTAAAAGGACCTATCCATGTGGAAGCATACAACAGGAGTTGTGATTAGATGATACAATATTATATATAGGGTACCTATGTATGTAAGAATTGCAATAAATTATGTAAAATATATTGTTCTTTCTTTATGCGGTACCTATAATTGTCCAAGCATCATATATTTAGTCATTTATTAAAGTAAACCTGCCTAGTAGACAGGGCAGGTGTCAATTTGATGCAGAATAAGTATTGAAAATAAATGGTTTTCTATATTAGCCTAGTCAAAGGGGGTGATCACATTACTATTAACTTGAAACCCGAAACTTTATGATATTGCTGCACTGTATGGTACTGGATTAAAACTTGTCACTTTTCATGTAGCAGAACTGTAGCCTACATTATAAAACTTGGGGCAAATTGGTGCAGCTGTGGTAAATAACCCCATAAAGTATACAGTACCCGGTACCTACTAAGTGATCTGTATAGGATTCACTATTCTGAACTTATACATACAGGTATTTGTTTTTGTGGGAATACATAAGAGTTGAGACAGGCGAAGCCAGGGTCAAATTGGTGACCAGGCTACTGAACTAGAGCCACAGGCCTAGGCCTCTTCCAGAAAAAACATCTGTGAGTATTAGGCTATGGTAATATTCAGTTGAGAAACTCTGCCTCATAAAGCTAAACTAACTCAACCCAATCCCACAAGCGGATTGCTACAATACTGCAGTATACTGTGCCTAACTTACCTAATGTAACTAACCTTACAGACCCCATGCTGGCAATATATAAGATGACATGCTTCCCAGTACCCTGGAAAGAAGCAAACATCCATCCAGTTCCTAAAAAAGGTGCCTCTTCAGATCCATCAAACTACAGACCAATAGCTATAACTTCCACTCTTGGTAAAGTCTTTGAAATTATATTAAATAATCACATAATTAAGCATCTTGAGAATAATAAATTAATCAGTGATAGGCAATATGGTTTTAGACGATGTCGATCAACTGCAGACATTCTTTGCCTTCTTACGCATCAAATCAATCAAGCTACAGACGAACATGGTGAAACACATACAATAGCACTGGATATATCAAAGGCATTTGATAGAGTCTGGCATCAATCCTTATTGTCGAAGATGTCACACTACGGCCTTGCATCATTAGTTCCACTAATTTCTTCTTATCTTCATAACAGAAAAATACGTGTAATGGTAGATGGCCTTTATTCTCAATTTCACTCAATAAATGCTGGTGTTCCCCAGGGATCAGTTTTGGCCCCAACTCTGTTCCTCATTCATATCAATGATCTCATATCTACCACTCATAATCCAATACATTCCTACGCAGATGACTCAACACTCCACAGTTCCTTCACATTTACCAATTCTTTCACCCAACCCGATCTTATAAATTCAAAAATAAGCACTGCAATTTCTCTAAACCAGGACCTTTCTAGAATTGAAGAATGGGGACAAAAGAATCTAGTTTCCTTTAATGCACAGAAAACCAAGTACATTCAATTTTCTAACCGACAGAATCTCACTGACTCCCATATATTTTTTAATGATGTAAATATTCCCACTTCCCCTAGTATTGACATTCTCGGTGTAACATTAACTACTAACTTGAGCTGGACACATTATGTTAGAAGCATTGCTAAGAATGCCTCTAAAAAACTGGGACTCCTGTACAGAGTTCGAGAATTCTTCACTGACGAGCAGTTGGCCATAATATATAAAAGTCATGTGCGTTCTCAGATGGATTACTGTTCACCTCTGTGGAGTGGAAGTGAAGTGGTTGCATTGAGGCAGTTGGACAAAATTCAAAATAAAGCTATTAGATTAATCAATAACCCTGCAATCACACAGGACCTTCCTACATTATCCATACGAAGAAACGTTGCATCCCTTGCATTATTCTACAGATATTTTCACAGCAATTGTTCCGAGGAACTTGCTTCAATTGTGCCGCCTCTCCACATCTTTCCTCGTAGAACTAGGGCAGCTGAGAGCGCCCATGAATTTACACTTTCTCCTCCACAATGCAGAACTTCTGCTTATCAAAATTCATTTATCCCTAGAACTACTACTCTTTGGAATTCACTTCCCTCGAATTGCTTTCCACAAACTTACAATCTACAAATGTTTAAATCCAGTTGTTACAAACATTTTATGAATGGAGGATGCCTTTAGGCACATGGACCTTTTTGTTTTATCTGTGTTTTTCCTTCCTCCGTTCATTGTCTCTTTAAAAAAAAAAAAAAAAAAAAAAAAAAAAAAAATCAGGGGGTGGCTTAGGGGGGAAAAGCCCCCCTTCAACCTATATTATTGTAACCCACGGCAGTCAAAATATAAAGGAGCGTGATCGAGAGCGTGCGAGTAGTGTAAACAAGGTAGACAATACGTTTGAATACTACATCCTTCCCCCAACTTTTAGAATGTGCGGAGTTACATGGATGGATAGACAGACTAATGAGGAAGTAAGAAGGAGGTGTGGTGTGGAGGTAGATGTGCTGGAAAGTGTGAAAAGGAACAACTTGAGATGGTTCGGCCATATGGAACGTATGGAAAGCGAGAGAATAACTAAGAGGGTGTACGAGAGCGAGGTGGAGGGACAGAGAGGGAGAAGTAGACCGAATGAGAGGTGGAAGGATGGAGTGAGGAAGTACATGAACGAAGGCGGTGCTGACTGGGAACAGAGGTGCATGGGGGCAGTTCGTTCGTGGCCACCCCTTCGGGGATCACGGCGTCAGGCAATTGATAGATAGATAGATAGGTTAACTCAGAAATCGCTTTCCCCATTAACTAACCTAACCTTGGCTATATTAATTTGCCAACAATTTTGCATTGTTTAAAGAGTAGGCTACATGTTGATTAAATATACAAGTCCCATGGAGATTAAAAAATAATATTTAGCCATGAAATCTTTTACTATAATTAGGATAGGTGACTATCCCTAGATGTCTAAAGCCGATGAGAACAATTGTGTGATCCAAACACTTTCCCTGCTAAATTTTTGTAAAAACTCGGAGAGACGGAGGTTACCTCACTTGGATAGCTAGAATAGATTAGTTTTATTAGGTTACCATGGTTATTATAAACTAAATAATCCTAACTAGCCTCTCATGCCTAACCCATCGTCCAAAATCCAACCCTGGTAACTAAAATGCCCCAGAACGAGAAGCCCACCACGGAAGCCACGAGCGAGAACAACAAAGAAACGGGAACAGAAACACCCGAAGGAAAGGCCCACAGAACGAAAGGACCAGGTGAGAGCAGACGCCCCATAGATCAGAGTGAGAGAAGAAAGAAGGAGAGAAGGCACCAAACCAACCAGTTCAGACAGGCCGAAGCCCGCAGGGCTAAGCAGCTCCAAACCACACCTGCCTATCGCTTCTAACCACTGAAGTAGGGGAAAAACACGCCAGAACAGCAGATGCCAGAACAGCAGATGCCAGAACAGCAGATGCCAGAACAGCAGATGCCAGAACAGCAGATGCCAAAACAGCCGATGCCAAAACAGTAGATGCCAGAACAGCAGATGCCAGAACAGCAGATGCCAAAACAGCAGATGCCAAAACAGCCGATGCCAGACCAGCAGATGCCAAAACAGCCAATGTCAAAACAGCCAATGCCAAAACAGCCAATGCCAAAACGACCAATGTCAAAACAGCCAATGCCAAAACGACCAATGCCAAAACGACCAATGCCAAAACGAAAAACCGAAACTGCCAAAACCGAAACGGTCAAACCCAAAACGGTCAAAACCAAAACGGGCAAACCCAAAACGGCCAAACCCAAAACGGCCAAAACCAAAACGGCCAAACCCAAAACGGCCAAAACCAAAACTGCCAAAAGCCTGAAATGTCAATGACCCCGTCCTTACCTAACATGACGCAACCTAATTAAGTCTACGCGCTTTAACCTGCCCAACCTAACTTAGAACTTCCACTGTAATTAGGCTTTCTCTCTTTCTCTCCCTCATCTCCCGGTTTATCATCTCCCTCTCAGTACTAACCCATTTGTCCCCTATTCCTGCCAAGGACATTAATCCCAGGGCAGTAGTTCCCTTTCCAATGTTCCCTTGCCCACTCTAAACCACTGTTTGGACACTTGATCCTCAGTGTTTTGGAGGGCAAGCCTAGAAGGGTCACTAGACCTGTTGTTGCTTGATTTCCTTTGTACTCCCTTGCCTTATAAAAACACGCCTTACCCCCATAAGTTGTCTGATGATATCGGAGTAGCCTAGCTGGGTACAGGACTCTCTCTCTCTCTCTCTCTCTCTCTTACTCCATAAAAACACGCCATACCCTATAAAAACAAGTCTACCCGGGTGCAGGACTCTCTCTCTCCCTCCCTCCCTTGTCTTATAAAAACACGCCTTACCCACATAAGTTGTCTGTGGTGATATCGGAGTAGCCTAGTGGGGTGTGGGGCTCTCTCTCTTACCCCATAAAAACACTCGATGCACTGGATGCTCACACGGAGGGGGAGGGGGAGGAGGAGGAGGTGGAGGGGGATGTTGTAAGCCAGGCGGAAACATTGAATGCCCTCATCGATCTGGCTCGCATGAACGCCCTCGACGATGATGATGATGATGATGATAATGATGAATGAATGAAGCGGAAACATTGAATGCCCTCATCGATCTGGCTCGCATGAACGCCCTCGACGATGATGAATTTCCAAACATGATTACCCGTAAACCATAAATGATGTATTTTCAATAAAGCGGATGCAAGGTAAATTTCCAAACATGATGACTCGTAAACCATAAATGATGAATTGTCAATAAAGCTGATTAACTGTAAAATTTTTAATTTTAACTCATCGATCTGGCTCGCATGAACGCCCTCGACGATGATGATGATGATGATGACGAATGAATGAAGCGGAAACATGATTACCCGTAAACCATAAATGATGTATTTTCAATAAAGCGGATGCGAGGTAAATTTCCAAACATGATGACTCGTAAACCATAAATGATGAATTGTCAATAAAGCTGATTAACTGTAAAATTATGAATTTTAAATTTCTCCTCTCCCATAAATGCTGATGATGAATTGTTAATTTTCCCGCATGATGACCTCTATTCTCTAGTTATTAAGCGGTAAGATACGTTGAGGGATAATAAAAGCTTAGTCTGTCCATTTTTTTTTTTTTTTCTTTTATTGGGTCAAGAGCGCAATCGGCGTAACTATTCTCTAAGCGCCGATACTCCCGCAGCGGGTGGCGGGGCGGAGCGGGGCGGGCGGGCGGGGCGGGCGGGGCGCGGCGGGCGGGTGCGGCGGCGGCGACGACGGCGGGAGACAGCTCACAATCTAGAGAAAATCGGGGTTAGAGACGGCCTGGATGACTAAGGGTAGGTTAACATCTCAATTCATATACCGTATGAGAGAGAGAGAGAGAGAGAGAGAGAGACTAGAGTCTTCTACGTACTTACGGGCACACATTGAAGGTCCGTTGACAGGCGGGCATGCTAAACTTGTTATACGCGAAACGTAAGACACGTTCATCATCCCCGGGGTAGTCAGTCCGGGAGAACTCGTTACGTATCTTCCCTAGCGTTTCTCCGGCCCCCGTGTGAGTGATGAGGTGAGTAAAATACATGGCATAGGCCCCGCACACGTCGCTACGGGTTCCTTGGAGTCTAAACGCATTTTTTAATATGGGGAGTCCGGGTCTCTCGAGTCCTTTAAAATAGTCGGAATAGACTCGAGGGTCTAGGCCGTAGCTATCCAGACCTACTATTCTACGAGCATCGCGGTAGATACAGAGCCAATGCCCCATATTTTTTTTAGACCAACTCGGTAGAGTGTTGATTATACACACGGCGGGTTTCCCTGCGTGTCCTCGGAGTAATGTCTCGACCTCATCCGCTAATAGCACCCCCAGAAACACCGCCTCCTTTCCCAGAGCCCCCCGTACCCCTCTTTCAATTTCCAAATTGTTCATCCCTATCCTCCTCAGGCTCGCACGTCGCACTGTAGTCGTCGGTCACCGTTTATAGTTAATATACCGACCGTCTCACCGAATAATAAAACTAGGGTATTACCCTCCGAGCCTCCGGTCATATTTAGGTTGACCCGCAGCCCTCCATTTATTTCCACGGGCATATTATCATTCAGGTTTTCAGCCCTCAAATCAAAGCAGCAAATCGTGGCTCCATTGGCGAAAGCCTCTTTAGTAATTGAATGCTCTCGATGGAGACCCAGAGCATCCAACGTGCGGTAATACAGCTCGGAACAGGCGTGGGGGAAACCGCAGGACACATTATAGACGACGCGACCGTTAGCCGTCACGTTCACTCTACTTAAGTTCCTGTGTGTTAGATACAGAGGGTTAAGCGTATAATCACCCGCTTGGGCGGTCATACTCATCATGACCATTGTTAGCTTTTCGGGGATGACGCTGCCCCACGGTTGGTCGTAAGTGGCGGAGGTCTGGCCTTGAGCCAGCACGTATGTTTTAAAGAGAATTTTGGCGAATGTGGATTTTATAATGGATCCGCCGCTTAACGAGGAGTTTAGAGCGTGTAAAGCGTCGGGGTAGGGGAATAACCGGGTATAAAGCAATTTGATGGAATCGACGTGGAGTCGCGTCTTATCTCCCTCGATGGGTACGTTCATTAGCCAAGCGTTACTCGCCAGTTCGAGACGGAGTCGCACAGGAATACCGTCGGGTAGATAACTGTCTAGCGTACTAATGTCGAGGAATAAAGGAGCGCATAGCTCCAGACCGTGGGTCTTGAACCGCTTAGAGAGATCCTTTCAAGCGGGAGTAAAGTAACTGTCCTCTATCTTCAGGGTGAAACCCTCGGGTGGGCATGAGAAATTAGCCAAGGATCCCACCGTGTTCATTTTGCCCGGGTTCAAGGTGGTGAGGGCTTTAACGCAGGAACTGTAACCGTAGAGAACATTAGTTTCAACGGGTACATCACCGAGAAAACACTGCACGGATTTGAAAAGACTGTGGGCTGTGTTATTCGAGAACTCAATGTTCGAGGCATCCCCGAGGGCGGTTGCATTATCCTCTTGGGTTAGCTTTAGAGCGGTGTGTATGACCAATTGACTCAATTCAATAAAGCTCCCCGGAGTCCCGGGAATGAGGAAATCAACGTATCGGTCGGTTAACTTCATGTTGAAACCTAGATTGCTAGGCAACACGTCGGCATCTTGCCGGGAGGCTATGGTAGCTTCCAAGAGACGAGTCTTGTTGGGACGGGGGAATAATTAACTGACACCGGCGGCGTATTGACCCACGGGGGTCTGCTGACCCACAGCCCCTTCCGCGGTTGCCATGTTCGCCATCTCGACGCTAATACGATACTGATTTACAGCGAGGAAAATACATCCTTCTTATAGCGCCTCCCCATCGTCTTCTTTTTAATTTTCCTTTTAACCGTTACCCTATTTCTACCATCCCCCCTCGTCATCTTTACGGCCGCGTTCTTCAGAGCGTTCAACCCGTGTCTTTTTAGGGACCCCCTTAGGTTATTACCCTGAGAGATATCCTCCATGACATTGCTTCCAAACTCACGCGCGGAAGGAGCTATGACATTTCGTAATAGAAACGGGAAGGCTCTTTTAGCGAGACCCGCTAAGGTAGAGAACAGACCCCCACTCCGACGGTAGCTGGGCTCGTAGACGAGGGTGGCAATATCGTTGACACCGCCCCCGTGAGATACTCTCCGCCCGCCGGGTGCGAAAAGAGAGCGATACTCCCCCGTGGAGGGAGGAATGAATGTAACTCGCATGCTGTTAGGGAAAAGACTGCCGACGCTTGGCTCGACGAGCTATTAATATAGCCTGACAGGGCGAATGTGAAGTAAGCACGTTACGTGTTGACCCTCCTCGAAATACATGGGACGGCCTTTCTGATCTGTGATTTTAATGGAAATGCTATCTATAATTTTAGGTTTGAGTGGTTTATAGATGATAGGATGCACGCCTTTCGATAGCCCGTCGGAGAGGGAAAAGGCATCGAGAATATTTACATTGACCCCGGCGAATCTCGAAGGGTTGACCAGGTCACTGTATATGAGCACGCACTGAGCATCACCATTCGTTAAGGCGGGAAACGGGCTAGTATGATATAGAAACGCGTTACCCCCTTCGGTGAGAACGTCTACGGCGGACGTAAACACGTCGTAGGATTCTAAGGGACTTAAGCCGAGAAGTCGGGCTACTCGCTCTTCGAACCGTATCTTCACGGATGAGATGCTCGGATGGGAATCGCGGTAGCAGCGCACCGTAAGATGATGGTCCAGACTCATTTGACCGAGGGAGAGTATCGGATATGGGCGGACCAGACGGTCAAAGGTGTTTGTATCGTAGGCTCGGTCGCGGGTAAGGAGACCCCTTAATATTGACCCTAATTCAGTATTAACCCGATCGATAAGGTATTCAGTGTCCTGACTCAAGATATTTCCCAAATTAGTCGTAACCATCTTACGCTTTTCAATAGCCCCTTCGGAACTAAGCTGCGCGTACTCTATATGCACGCCGCACCCCGCTTCGTGCCTCTTAACGGTATAGTAACGCTGAGGGAGTAACACATTTAACAGGCCAACTTCGTATTCCATGTCCTTGTTCAGCGTTAAGGTTTGTAAGTTGTTGGTAAAACTACTGGTATTATTGGGGTATATGTCGCTGTCAGCGGCACTGGTAATGTAGACATGATGTGACTCCATCTTGGAACTGAGAGAGACTATCGTGAAGTTGGCTCGTTTCTTATATTTATAGCTACCTATAAGAAGGATGGGGGGGAATAATACACGAGTAACGTTGCTCCCCCCCAATACCGCCCTCCCTCCAACGTGCTGAAGTGTCCACTATGTCCATTCCTCGAGATGTTGATTGTCCCATCTAGGAAGCTACCGCGTTGGATGGAGGTATTTCTTCCCTAACTTAGTTATATATGTGCTCAAACCTCGTAAAGGTCTTAGTTAAATAGAAGCCAACATGATGGAAGCATTCACCTCCGATGCTCTTGACATATTCAAACACCCCGCTCGCGTAATAGTAGCGGGGTACAGCAATTCGGGCAAATCTGAACTGGTCAATAAACTTATAACCAAGTACCATAATAAATTTAAAAAGATTGTTATATGCGGCCTTGCCACACATCCTCTACAGCATGATAAAGAAATAGGGTCTAAGGTAACCGTGCATCCAGAAATAGTGAATCCTATAAGCGATGAGGATACTTACGATCAAAGAGGAACCCTATTTGTCCTTGACGATCTATTTATGGAGGCTGTAAAAAATAAATTTGTCGTTGACGCTTTTACCCACGGCCGACATAATATTTCATGTATCTTCATAACCCAAAACCTATACATGGGTGGTAAACATGCGAGGAATATTAGTCTCAACTGTTCGCACTTCCTTTTACTGAGACAACGTGACTTATCGCAAATACAGCTACTCGGAAGGCAAATATTCGGCAGAGACCGAGCCAGTGATTTTGTTGAAATATACAAATCCGCCGTTTTCCCTCAGCCCTTTGGCTATCTCCTAGTCGACTTGGGTATAAATACTCCCGAAGTCCTGCAATTCCGTACAAATATAGTGGGTGAACCACCCTGCGAACGTGTTTTCCAATGGTGAGCTCTAAGCATCGAGAGCTATTACATGTTCTCTACAGCCGTCACGATCAGCCGTACGGGCTGTCTTCTCAAAAGAAACTATGGGATAAGGCCCGAGGCATTGATCCTTCCATAACCCCGCGAGACGTGGCGGATTTCTCAGGACCAGCAAAACCTATACGCTACATAAGCTACAGCCGAAGAAATTCCCCCGGCAGAAAGTTCTCTCCCCCAAGCCCAAGATCATCATGGCTGCCGACTTAGCCGATATGCGTCATTTAAAGAAAGACAACGACAATATATCATACCTGCTAGTCTGCGTGGACGTCTTTTCTCGTTTTATGCAGGTCGTGCCTTGCCTCCGGAAAGATGCGACTTCCATGCTAACGGCTGTTAAGAGGATTATGGAAAGCGATGAATCCAGGGGTGTGAGAAGATTGAACACCGATCTAGGCACCGAGTTTATAATAAAAAAGTGAAGGAATATCTAACATCTCGCAAGATTAAGTTATATAGCGTTCACTCTAGCGAGATTAAAGCTTCCATCGCCGAACGAGCCATTCGCACATTGAAATCCCGTCTATATCGCTTTATTACACAGCGGAATTCCCCTCGATATATTAACCATCTCCAGGACATGGTCGAGGCCTACAATAATTCCCCTCACTCTGGATTAATAAATGGACAAACCCCCATCCTCGTGCATAAATTAACTCAACCATCCGACATTGTACGTCAATTCCATCTAATGTATAAAAAAAAACAGAAACCCTTCAGACCCATTAGTCCTGAGCTAGCCGTTGGAGAGATTGTGCGTCTTGTGGGTAGCACTCGTTCATCCGTTTTCCATAAGGGATACACTCAGCAGAACACCCCTGAGCTATTCCGAATTCGAAAAATAAAACACCAGCATCAACCTAAAACCTATCTCCTGGAAGACCTAGCCGACGAGCCCATAGAGGGCATCTTCTACAGATCAGAACTGGTGGCCAGTTCCCTACCCGAGTCATTCGATATTAATATCCTGAGAACCCGCAAAAGCAAAGGAGGAACACAATATTTCGTACATTGGGTCGGATATCCTACCTCCTTTGACAGCTGGATTAAGGCCTCTGACCTCATGCCAAGATGAGCAGTAAGCCTCCCCTACTCGCTGTACATAAAAAGTTTTTACTGCTACTTAAAAAACTTAACCCCAAGGAAAGGAAGAACCTCATTAAACAACTAGGACGCGAGCATTTAAACTGTATTTCTGAGATATTCTCAAACTTTCTAAAGAAACATCTCACCCTGAAAAGTAGAATTATAAGAAAGCTACAACATCATCGCGAGGATATACGAGCCGTCGCCCGGAAGAAAACATCTTTAACCAAAAAGAGATTAATTCTAGGTAGTAAGGCGGGGGGTAGTATATTAGCCGCTCTTCTCCCCGTAGTTGCCGGTCTACTTTCAAAACTATTCGCATAATGCGTAGCTATTATCTCCTCCCCGAATCCACAGCCAAACGTGTTTTAACAAGCATCGAGGGTCCCCCATCCGGGCAACACGTTCCAACAAGTTCACCTCCTCGACACGTCCCAGCAAGCTCGGCCCCCCAACATGTTCCGGCAAGCTCAGCCTCCCGCCTCCTCCCGCAACTCGCTCCTAAGACCCCATCGAGGAAAAAGAGAAAGAAATCAACACCTCATTCGCGTCATAATGAGAAATCGGCGAGGGCTATGCACAAAACCAAACTCCCACCGCCCGTACTAATGAAAGCCACTTCAGTAATGACGAATGCTTCCAAAAATCCCAGTGTAGATCATCTCCTACCTGCCCACGTAAAATATACCGAAATACCGTATGCTTTAGGGCTTCTGGAGCGAGTTAAAAACAACCCCTTAATTAGATGGGACAAGGATGGATGGCTACTGGACTCGCCTAGCAACAACAATATTCTAGACATCGTGGGGTTACTCGTGGGTAAAGGGGGTACGCCGTCCAAAGCCCAACGTGATGACGTGGATCTAATTATTAGGACCACGGGTCTTCATCCCTCTCATATTGTCAACACGCAAGTCAAAAAGCAATATGGTGCTGGTATAATTAGTCTACTCCCGTCTAAAACACCCGCGTTGGCAACCCGCGGCTGGGTCCCCTATTGAACCATCGTGAGTCCCCCTCCCCCTCCGGAGGGGTACGGGGGGCTCTGGGAAAGGAGGCGGTGTTTCTGGGGGTGCTATTAGCGGATGAGGTCGAGACATTACTCCGAGGACACGCGGGGAAACCCGCCGTGTGTATAATCAACACTCTACCGAGTTGGTCTAAAAAAAATATGGGGCATTGGCTCTGTATCTACCGCGATGCTCGTAGAATAGTAGGACTGGATAGCTACGGCCCAGACCCTCGAGTCTATTCCGACTATTTTAAAGGACTCGAGAGACCCGGACTCCCCATATTTAAAAATGCGTTTAGACTCCAAGGAACCCGTAGCGACGTGTGCGGGGCCTATGCCATGTATTTTACTCACCTCATCACTCACACGGGGGCCGGAGAAACGCTAGGGAAGATACGTAACGAGTTCTCCCGGACTGACTACCCCGGGAATGATGAACGTGTCTTACGTTTCGCGTATAACAAGTTTAGCATGCCCGCCTGTCAACGGACCTTCAACGTGTGCCCGTAAGTACGTAGAAGACTCTAGTCTCTCTCTCTCTCTCTCTCTCATACGGTACATGAATTGAGATGTTAACCTACCCTTAGTCATCCTCGCCGTCTCTAACCCCGTTTTTCTCTAGATTGTGAGCTGTCTCCCGCCGTCGTCGCCGCCGCCGCGCCCCGCCCGCCCGCCCCGCCCCGCCCCGCCACCCGCTGCGGGAGTATCGGCGCTTAGAGAATAGTTACGCCGATTGCGCTCTTGACCCAATAAAAAAAAAAAAAAAAAAATGGGACAGACTAAGCTTTTATTATCCCTCAACGTATCTTACCGCCTAATAACTAGAGAATAGAGGTCATCATGCGGGAAAATTAACAATTCATCATCAGCATTTATGGGAGAGGAGAAATTTAAAATTCATAATTTTACAGTTAATCAGCTTTATTGACAATTCATCATTTATGGTTTACGAGTCATCATGTTTGGAAATTTACCTCGCATCCGCTTTATTGAAAATACATCATTTATGGTTTACGGGTAATCATGTTTCCGCTTCATTCATTCGTCATCATCATCATCGTCGAGGGCGTTCATGCGAGCCAGATCGATGAGTTAAAATTCATAATTTTACAGTTAATCAGCTTTATTGACAATTCATCATTTATGGTTTACGAGTCATCATGTTTGGAAATTTACCTTGCATCCGCTTTATTGAAAATACATCATTTATGGTTTACGGGTAATCATGTTTGGAAATTCATCATCGTCGAGGGCGTTCATGCGAGCCAGATCGATGAGGGCATTCAATGTTTCCGCCTGGCTTACAACATCCCCCTCCACCTCCTCCTCCTCCTCCTCCTCCCCCTCCGTGTGAGCATCCAGCGCATCGAGTGTTTTTATGGGGTAAGAGAGAGAGCCCCACACCCCACTACGCTACTCCGATATCACCACAGACAACTTATGTGGGTAAGGCGTGTTTTTTATAAGACAAGGGTGGGAGAGAGAGAGAGAGAGAGAGAGAGAGAGAGAGAGAGAGAGAGAGAGAGAGTCCTGCACCCGGGTAGACTTGTTTTTATAGGGTATGGCGTGTTTTTATGGAGTAAGAGAGAGAGAGAGTCCTGTACCCAGCTAGGCTACTCCGATATCATCAGACAACTTATGGGGGTAAGGCGTGTTTTTATAAGGCAAGGGAGTACAAAGGAAATCAAGCAACAACAGGTCTAGTGACCCTTCTAGGCTTGCCCTCCAAAACACTGAGGATCAAGTGTCCAAACAGTGGTTTAGAGTGGGCAAGGGAACATTGGAAAGGGAACTACTGCCCTGGGACTAATGTCCTTGGCAGGAATAGGGGACAAATGGGTTAGTACTGAGAGGGAGATGATAAACTGGGAGATGAGGGAGAGAAAGAGAGAAAGCCTAATTACAGTGGAAGTTCTAAGTTAGGTTGGGCAGGTTAAAGCGCGTAGACTTAATTAGGTTGCGTCATGTTAGGTAAGGACGGGGTCATTGACATTTCAGGCTTTTGGCAGTTTTGGTTTTGGCCGTTTTGGGTTTGGCCGTTTTGGGTTTGCCCGTTTTGGTTTTGACCGTTTTGGGTTTGACCATTTCGGTTTTGGCAGTTTCGGTTTTTCGTTTTGGCATTGGTTGTTTTGGCATTGGTTGTTTTGGCATTGGCTGTTTTGACATTGGTCGTTTTGGCATTGGCTGTTTTGACATTGGCTGTTTTGACATCGGCTGTTTTGGCATCGGCCGTTTTGGCATCGGCTGTTTTGGCATCTGCTGTTTTGGCATCTGCTGTTCTGGCATCGGCTGTTTTGGCATCTGCTGTTTTGGCATCTGCTCTTCTGGCATCTGCTGTTCTGGCATCTGCTGTTTTGGCATCGGCTGTTTTGGCATCTGCTGTTCTGGCATCTGCTGTTCTGGCGTGTTTTCCCCCTACTCACTGACCTTTCCCCCACCTTGCGTATGCACTACCCCTCGTGTCCTACACCTCTTACCCGCCAGACTCTACCTACATGATGATGAACATGAATACACCTTAATTTAATACACCCATGCCCTGTCCCTAAGTTAAGATATCAATATCAACATACCCTAAAATACCTTGTCTTGTCAGACTAAGTTTCTGAAGACAAACCGCCCCCATAAATCTATGTATGTTCTTCCATCCGAGAAGTAATAATTATGTTAACCCCCATGTCATAATTGATAAGAAACTATAATACCCACGGGTACACCATCGTGCAACCATTACGCCTGCCCTATCTTGCCAGATCTCACGACTGAAGATGCCGCGAGCAATCCAGTAACTATATTCCTGCACAGACGAGATGGTATAGGAAATTCCATTGTTCCTGTATTGCCCAATTCTACTCCATGTTCATCAAACCAGGGAATCTTATGTAAGAACCCCCCCCCTCCCCCTAGATTAAGTACACGATGATACCCACGGGTACACCATTGTATATATAACCATTATTCCTGTAAGACCTAGACAGAGATAATGACTGAAGATGTTAGCAACCATGCAGTAAATCTAATTCTTACCCCAACCAGAGATTGTATAGATATCCCTCTTTTACCATTGTCTCGACGCATATCTACCACGAAACTATAACGAAGCTACCCCTACGAACTGCCGCTTTCTTTGGTATATATTTCATAGAAAATGCAGTTCTCAGGGACAACTAGATCAGCAAGAAATCGTATCAACTAATAGTGTCCATAACCCATCGTTTTGACACTATGTTTTTCTCTACTTTTATCCACAGTCAAGCACACACCTACAGCTAACCTCATCTTCCCCACCGTCCACATTATTCTATAGTTTCCAGACTCATATACCACCACCTATTGCTCATCCCCTGGTAGCGTTTGATTAACCTACCTTCCCTGTCGTTAACCCCCAGTCTATGATTTTTTTTTTTTTTTCTATGTGATTGAGGGAGGCAAAAGGCATAACTGCCTATAGCGAGTGCCTCCCCCATAGTTGAAAGAGTGACAGGGCCAAAATCAAGGGACGTTCGAGCCAAAATGCCTGGACACACGGAGTTTGAAGCAATTTAAGTCATAGGAAGAGGGAAAGACTGATTCTGGGAGAGAGTTCCAGAGCTCAGCTGTTGAGTAGAAGAAAGTTTGAGAGTAACGTTTCACTCTTGGGTTGGAGAGTTGCACAGAGTAGGGGTGGGATTGAGTTGCAAGACGGGTACCACGTGCCCTACGTAAAGGAGGTGGTATGCACTGGGATAGCTCTGAGGAACACTGATTATTATAGTAGCGATAGAATAGCGAGAGAGATGCAACATTGCGGCGGAGAGAGAGAGATTGCAGAGAGTTGGTGAGTGGACGGGAGTTAATGATACGAAAGGCCTTCCTTTCAACTTTGTCTAGGAGAGCGGTGTGAGAGGAACCTCCCCACACATGTGAACAATACTCAATACAAGGGCGCACTATGCCTCTGTACAGAGCAAGAAGCTGTGCAGGGGAAAAGAACACCCTAAGGCGGTTGAGCATACCCAGCTTCTGGGAGGCTGCCTTAGCAAGACTGGTAATATGGTCCTTCCAAATGAGGGCAGAAGAAAAAGAGACACCAAGAATATTGAGAGAAGATGATACCAACTGTAGCCTAATGCCACCCCTACGCCCAGAGACCTTAGGGTCAAACTTCCACGTAGCCCCCCTTAACCCTCTCCCTCTCGTTAACCCCCCACGCTCCTCGACTCCCTCCTGACCTAGCCTCTCCACCATACCCCCTGAATATCCTTAACTTTTCCGTTACTAACATTCTCAAACCTTTTGTATATATACTCCTATCCAGCCTTCCTTCCCCCAGTAGGAAGGAACACCATTAGAACTTTACTAACCCTTTGCATGCCGTCTATTCCCTCACAACTCATTCACAACCCTGTACCAAATGATCGTCAGTGCGAGGCTAGCCGCCTCGCCAGTGACTAACCTCTATTGCCATACTTCCAGATAAATGTGGCAGAGTTAGCAACCCAGTCTCCACCACATCCAACAAATCATGCAATTAACAACCCAACCAATTAAACCAGCTGATCAAGGCACCTTCGGTTTTGGTATTACGAACACCCACATCTGTCTCATAAACAGAGGGTTATTACATACACTTGTAATATGGCAAGCCCCCAGCCACAGCCGCCCAGACGACCGTCACAGAGAGAGGACGCGCACCTACCCCTTTCACCCACCCGAGGAGGTACACCTGACCCCTGTTTTGACTTCTGGGTCATTGCCAGGTAGCACAGGAATTCTTCCTATCAATGAACTAACCATGTATGACTAACACCCTTACTAACCTCTATTAACCCACAATAACCCATTAACCTTTCTTGCATACTCCGATAACCAAATTAGCACCTCAGCTATACCATAGAATGAAGACTGAGCAATCTAAGAGAGACGCTCCTATCAAAGTTGTCCCAAACCTCCTCGCAAAGTAGATCCAGTCTCTCTCCCCTAAATACTTCCAGTATAGCCTAAATAGTACCTCTTACTAAGGCTCAGTTATATCACATTATGAAGGCTCCATACAGCCATGTGCCACAACAGTAATCACCACCTTACCTAGTTCCCGTATCAATTGAGAGCTCAAATAATTCCATCAAAACTCGAGATCCCTATTGCCTACTGGGTCCAAAACCGAACCTATAAACCGAGCTCCAGCCCCCAGTAAAATCAGTTGAAAGATAGACACCAAACAGTGGCTGGTCCCTTGTGTTGACCTCTAGCTCTATCATTGTTTGTTCTTGAGAATTGAGTTCCAGAGCCGGCAGACTCCGTGGCAGATTTAGATAGAAGGATCTGTCCACATAAAAGAAATCTAAGTACACCTTATAACCTTCATACAGACCGGGAAGCTGAGCGATCGACGTGAGATGCGCTTGGCGTTAATTCCGATCCAGATTGACAGGAAGATCCTAATATCTGTGATTCAGGTCTAGAAACCAGAGGGTATATAAGAGTGTAACCAGCAACGATCGCTAAGAGATCCGTCTTGAGAACTTTCTACATATGGACCATCCGGATGGCCGCGGAACCAGTCGTTAGCCCCCAACATCACGGACGCAAGATAACCAGGACCAGACCAATCAAATACTACCCAAGATTCACTCTATCAGTGCTACAGTGTTACAGTGCTATTTAGAGACTCACTTATTAATATTTCTATGAAGTGGCTATATCTTTGCCCCAGTATAATTCATAATTATAACCCTTACATTAGGAAGTGCTAAGCGTATCAGTGTTTATTAATTAACAGGCGATATTAACTCTCGTAATTACCCATATATCCAGATATTATTACATAGAAGTGAAACCCAAGTGATATCTGATGTTCGCCCACTGATTTGCGTTCTATGTGTTTCTGATACAAGAATATAAAACTTAGATCAGTACCCCCCTGAGGTTACTAGAATTCCCGTGCTCTAAAATACGTGTGTCTAATCTAGTCTGTGAACTACTACTTGTGCACCAGAGCTACCAGTGATAAATCTAACAGTGAATATGAATCTATAAGTAACATTTATGGTTATAAATATAAACTTGTAAATAAAGCCAGTGATCACAAGATTAATACCTGAACGTTGGAAGTGGGAGACTAGGCTCCATCCAGATCCACTTAATGCTAGTGTTGTTCAATTCTATCATTTGTCTTGTACGAGTATTCATATCTTCTTATGCTTCATATTAATCATCATCAAGAAAACTATAGAAGTGTGTACATCAATAAAAGTGATCGTGTGTCTTGTTACCGTGTGCTTATTTTGTGTTCTCTATTCCTCATACCTTGTTTTGTGCATGCAGCCTTCTATACCCAGTCAGTTAGAACTCACATTACCCAAGTTAATCCTGTAGAAAAACAGGGCATAACATTGGTGGTAGCAGTGGTTCTTGATTCGGATAAAAGGTTGCATTACATTGCAAGTTTGGAACAGCCAGAACACGATAACATCATGGTGCACCGTTCTCACATCCCCATCCCACATTATGATGGGGAGACTTACGAGATCGAAACGTTCATGGACATAGTGAAACCCGTACTTGACCTAGTTTATACCATGGACGCAGAAAAGATAGCCGTGACATTAACGCACCTGGGAAAAGCCGTTTCCCTGGTTGCCTACCAAGTGCACCCTGCTCTCACATGGGACAAATTTCGCCCAATAGTGATAGAGGCCATTAAGCCTTCGTTGGGCGTTTTCGTGGCCCACACCCGTATCCAAGACACTAAATTCGAAGGCGATCTAGATGCCACAGTGAATAAGATCGCCCAACATATCAAAGTGTCTTTCCCCACATTGACCAGAATCCAGCAAGATCAGCAGACTCTGGTCAACCTTGTATCAATATTGCCCTCAGCAGTAAAGGATCATTTCCGTGTGCACGATTTCGTCGGATATCAAAAAGATTTCATCACGATCCGACGTATTTTGCCCGTGCGCACAGAAACACCCACCCAAATTGCTGTAATCAAGAGGTTCCCCACACACCCGCAGCACCTCGACAACCAAAACCCCAAGGCTCAAACCTTCAACTCCAAGAATGCCTACCCATCCTCATCCTTCCACAACAAACCTACCTACCCTTCCGGCAAGCCCCAACCCAGTAGGCCCCGGTTCCAACCTACCCAGCCACGCAGAATTTTCAACCGGAACAAAACCTACAACTGCGAACCCTACATTAGTGATTATCAACCCCTATGATTTCCATGCCTGTAGTGCTAAGTGTGCCCTCCATCAAATTCGTGACTCTGCCAAACCTCGCCCCTTTACTCCTCGCATTTCTGTAAATGAAGAGGAGTTGGGACAAGAGAAAGAAATGGAGGAAATGCACACCGAAGACATAGCCCATATCATGACCTCAGACGATACCGAGGAAACCCTGGAGGAGGTAGATACCGACTCCCAGGATTTTTAAAGTATCCCCCGCCCACGATGACCTCGGCGGGGGATGCCATAACTGATCGCACTGCCCCCATTTACTACATTTTTTTTTTTTTTTTTAAAGAGACAATGAACGGAGGAAGGAAAAACACAGATAAAACAAAAAGGTCCATGTGCTTAAAGGCATCCTCCATTCATAAAATGTTTGTAACAACTGGATTTAAACATTTGTAGATTATAAGTTTGTGGAAAGCAATTCGAGGGAAGTGAATTCCAAAGAGTAGTAGTTCTGGGGATAAATGAATTCTGATAAGCAGAAGTTCTGCATTGTGGAGGAGAAAGTGTAAATTCATGGGCGCTCTCAGCTGCCCTAGTTCTACGGGGAAAGATGTGGAGAGGCGGCACAATTGAAGCAAGTTCCTCGGAACAATTGCTGTGAAAATATCTGTAGAATAATGCAAGGGATGCAACGTTTCTTCGTATGGATAATGTAGGAAGGTCCTGTGTGATTGCAGGGTTATTGATTAATCTAATAGCTTTATTTTGAATTTTGTCCAACTGCCTCAATGCAACCACTCCACTTCCACCCCACAGAGGTGAACAGTAATCCATCTGAGAACGCACATGACTTTTATATATTACGGCCAACTGCTCGCCAGTGAAGAATTCTCGAACTCTGTACAGGAGTCCCAGTTTTTTAGAGGCATTCTTAGCAATGCTTCTAACATAATGTGTCCAGCTCAAGTTAGTAGTTAATGTTACACCGAGAATGTCAATACTAGGGGAAGTGGGAGTATTTACATCATTATAAAATATATGGGAGTCAGTGAGATTCTGTCGGTTAGAAAATTGAATGTACTTGGTTTTCTGTGCATTAAAGGAAACTAGATTCTTTTGTCCCCATTCATTAATTCTAGAAAGGTCCTGGTTCAGAGAAATTGCAGTGTTTATTTTTGAATTTATAAGATCGGGTTGGGTGAAAGAATTGGTAAATGCGAAGGAACTGTGGAGTGTTGAGTCATCTGCGTAGGAATGTATTGGATTATGAGTGGTAGATATGAGATCATTGATATGAATGAGGAACAGAGTTGGGGCCAAAACTGATCCCTGGGGAACACCAGCATTTATTGAGTGAAATTGAGAATAAAGGCCATCTACCATTACACATATTTTTCTGTTATGAAGATAAGAAGAAATTAGTGGAACTAATGATGCAAGGCCGTAGTGTGACATCTTCGACAATAAGGATTGATGCCAGACTCTATCAAATGCCTTTGATATATCTAGTGCTATTGTATGTGTTTCACCATGTTGGTCTGTAGCTTGGTTGATTTGATGCGTAAGAAGGCAAAGAATGTCTGCAGTTGATCGACATCGTCTAAAACCATATTGCCTATCACTGATTAATTTATTATTCTCAAGATGCTTAATTATGTGATTATTTAATATAATTTCAAAGACTTTACCAAGAGTGGAAGTTATAGCTATTGGTCTGTAGTTTGATGGATCTGAAGAGGCACCTTTTTTAGGAACTGGATGGATGTTTGCTTCTTTCCAGGGTACTGGGAAGCATGAGGTATGAGTACACAGACGGAATTTTTTTGCCAATACAGGAGCGAGCACCAGGGAGCAATTCCTAAGTACTATTGGAGGAATTTCATCTGGACCAGGAGCCTTATCTACTGAGAGATTCTGCAAAATAGTTTTGACATGTCTGGTGTGGATCTTAAGTGAGGGAATTTCAGGCGAATTAAAATTAAGTACAGGGACATCTTGATTTATTTCATCTAAGGTTGAGTTGGTGGAGAAAATATCCGCAAGAAGGTTAGCTTTACCTCGTGGGTCACTTACAAGATTGCCAGTCGGAGATTTTAATGGTGGAATGGATGAAGCAGTAGTGAAGTTGGATTTGAATGAGTTAAGAGTAGACCAAAATATTTTGTTATCATTTGGATTATTTAGAAGTTTATTTGCCTGCTTGTGGAGAAAGTTTGATTTAGTTAGGTTTAATACAGTTTTGGCATGATTTCTGATGTTTCTAAAGTAATTAAAGGCTTCATGTGTTTTTGATCTTGTGTATGCATTGTAGGCTATTGCTTTTTGTTAAGTTACTCTAGCACAATTATGGTCAAACCTTTAGGTGAATTAGATCTATTACTGTACTTTTGATGAGGAATAAAAGTTTCCATTCCAATGTTTACAAAATCTTGTATGTGGCTCAAGGTGGAGTGTGCATCATTAGAAAAGAAAGAGGTCCAGGGAATATCAATAAAACAAAAACTGAAGACCCTCCCAGTCTGCCCTTTCGTAATGCCACTTAGTCACCAAAACAGGTTCAGAGTGGGAAGGTGTGGTAGGTGATAGACAGGTGGCCTGTATCAGAAAGTGATCAGAAGATCCAAGCGGGGACCTCACTGTAACATCATAATTTTCTGAATTGGTTGTTAAAAATAAGTCCAGTAGGTGGGAATTATGATTAGGATTATCTGGTACACGGGTGGGTTGGCCAAAATCAAGGACATTCCTGTCCGCTTGTTAATCGACACGGGAGCTGCTAAGTCATGTTTGTTCAAGTCTTATTATGATCAACACCACCGACTATTTGGCCCCTTGTTACCTACCAAATCAGAACTAATCTCAGCTGCTGATACCTACTTAAATCTCCTAGGAGACACTTTGCCCCTGTCAGTAACTACTCCTGCCCCCCATGCCCGTTGTTATCACCTGTTCACAGTATTTTCCTCCCACTGTAAACATTACGATGGTTTCCTTGGACTTGACCTCCTTCAAAAACTCCAGGCCCAGGTTGACTGCGGCCAGAGGCTGATCTCATTCAAAAAAAAAATCCAACCCAAAGCCTCTGACAAACCAATCATGCAGAAACCAGTTCACAAAAAGAAAAAGCACCTCCACCCTCAACAAACTCTGAGTCAAGATTACCAAGTTGCAGCTAGCACTAAGGTAACTCCTAACCCCCCCCCCCCCCCCTTGCCCAGAGTTCTCTCAAAATATCACTCATTCCGTTGAAAAAATGCCTCAACAAACGAAAGACAAGTCCAAGCAACTCAATGATGTAAACCCCCCCCCCATTTCTCCTAACTCTGTCCAGGATCAATCCTCCCATGTTTCCAGGACAGACTCTTATGTATGTAAAACCCATTCTACCAAATATTTATGTACACATGTTTCCAGGGAAAATGTCGACCTATGTACCCAACAATGTTTTCCCCATGCCCCCAGAAATGCTCAGCTATTCGACAACCAACAAAATTTCCCTTGTGACAGCTTTCCGTCAGTAGCTCCCTTCCACCCCCACACAATTCACACCCCTAAAAATTTTCAAAACCCCACACTTGACTCACCCCCTCATGACAGACACTCCTGAGGGGCTCTCATCATCTTCACCTTCCTCTGACGCCTCCCCGCGGATACCTACCCTAGAATCATTTGGCCTCATTCTCTCGAAGTTATGGGATCTCATACAGGAGGGGCTCTCTTTTAAGGATATTTGTTTTCGGATATTGCATAGATTGTTCTCGCTCCTCATGTTACCGTAATGGCGCCGACTACTGAAAGGCGGCTGATTTTATGGAATGCTCGCTCATTGTGCCGCAAGACTCACGATATACGCCATCTGATTGAGAGAGAATCCCCTTTTCTTGTGGGAATATGTGAATCCTGTATGACGGATAAATTAACGCTCCGGTTCCCTGGTTTTACCATGTACCGGGCTGGCAGGGGTACTAGAGGTGGGAGTTTAGTTCTATCTGTCTCTGACAAAATTCCCAGCAAGGAAATCTCCCTGCGGGGTTATGGAGGTGGCGTAATGGAGGTCATAGCTGTATCCATCGCCATTGACAATGGTTGGGCCTCGGTGCTCCTATGCTACAACCCTTGTCGCCATGTTACGACGGGCGAATTCGAACACTACTTCAGCCAGCTGCCCTCACCCCGTCTTGTGATAGGCGACTTCAACGCTCGTCATGAATATTGGGATCCGGCTGTTGGCCGTGCCTCCGCTAACCAGTCCGGCGCATCCCTCTTCAGTGCTCTGTTGGGCGGCAGTACCCTCAGCCTCCTTACGACCCCTGGACTGCCCACTCGTATAGACCCCCACACTGCTGCTCCCTCTACCTTGGATCTGTGTCCAAAGGGGCCAGATCCTACCGCAGTAGCTGCAGGGGATGGGCCGGAACGCTTGCGAGGGTTAAGAGATCGAAGAAACTGATTGTGTGCTACGAGGGTCACCTCCCCCTACCGGTATTCCTCGTGTTTCTGCAATGCTTGACGATAGACCAAGCATGAAGACGCTGTCACCTTATGCTGATCATTGCAGAAAAAGCACTTCGGCGCATTCGAACAGGTCCCCTCACCAGACCGTTTCGGATGAAAATGACTACATGTCTCACAGCGCACCTTATTTCTGCAGATGGCATTTATAGCATCTCAACATGCGAAAGTGGTACGGCTCAACTGAGTAGCAGACATGACCCAGTAGAAGCTTCTTCGGCAGTGGCCCCGTAAACCTCAGACGGACCACATTAGAGGCCGACCGGGAACCGTCGTAGTTTCGTTTCATAAGCCGAGTCACCTCCTCCAACGACATCGGGTCACCTTCTAAAGCATGTGAACCCTGCAATATGTCCATATCAGAAACTGCACTGTTTACAGGACCGATCTTCCCCCAGGAGTATGCTGGATCTTCAGGTGAGATAGAAATCCGGCATCCGACGGTCCAATCCCCGAATTTAACCATGTTGACCGGGGACTCCCCCAACGAACACACCAACTGACGTGCAATGGAGATACAGACTGCAGTACCACAGCCTAATACCCGCGTATCACCTGCCCAAACATATTTGGCAAATACTGAATCATTGATGGCACGGGTAATCTTGGAAGGCGCATTAAAAACAGGCTCAAGGGACATAGGATCATGAGTAATAATGTACGTTACCAGCGATGGATTATCCACCAACACTTCATCCGGGCGAATGATCTCCAATGGCTGCGTTGAACCGCCTTCCGACTGTGCCAGTTTCTGTGCGCTCCCATTCGACAGGCTATCACCACCATCCGGACGGTCTAGGGTCTCACTTCCACGTTTGGATCCCTGGGGATGTTGGGATTCCATATATTCCGGAACACCAGGGGGGGGGGGGGGGGTCACCCGGGCCAGCTCCCTCCACCAAAGGTGTCCCCACCATGTCAGTGGAGGCGCCCACAGGTGTAAAGTCAGTGAAAATAGGCTAGCCTAAACAGACCTCGGATGCGGAAATACCCTGAGCCGAACAGGCCAAGTGGGATATCTCTATTGGTCTAACTGGTAAGGTGCCTGCCTCACACCCAAGGGTCGAGAGTTCGTGCCCCCACCAGGGCATGATATTTTCGTGAGGCTATTTCCGCATTTAACCTAACAAGTGCGCATGGGGGTAATTGGAAACGTCCCCCTGTGCTGACGTATTTGAGGTGTTTCCGTCACTAAAATATTCATTGTGCCATTAATAGCATTAATACTTATCCATATGCGCCTATTATGGGTTGATTATAAAGGTATTAACCTGAAACAACAATAAAACGAGTGAAAATAGCGTTTGGATGGTCAAAATCGGAGATATAGCCCACGAGTTGTATAATGTATGGGTGAGGCAAGCTGCTTTCCCGCCAATTTCCCCCAAGGCCACTGAGACACAGTCGATCGATGCTCTCTCTCTCTCTCTTGCACTCGCTTGCCATCAGTGATGACAACACCCTGCTTGCAACTCGCTAATGTTAGCACGAAAATATACCTCAGAATAAGGGAATAACAGGGAAAATAGGTGATAACTGAAGGAGAGGAGGAAAGTGGGGAAGGAGGGGAGGTAGAGGACTGAGATTTTGCATGGCCCAGGGGCCAAAAAAATAAAATAAAATAAAAAATAAAAAATATGTTTTTTTTTTTTTTTCGATGTCAAAAGTTTATTTTTTTTTTCACTCACTCTTAACCTCTCCGCGGCGCACAGGGGGTTTTCTACAGGGTAAGACTGTGCGCACCTATGATGATTTGGGGACCTATTGCAAATTTCGATAAAAAGTACCTCATCGTGTAGGGAATGTTTGCGGGCATCGGCCCATATATATTTGACCCCCCAAAAAATGTCTGGGGGGGGGTGGGGGAACGGTCCGTAGTTGAAAAATGTGGAGCGAATGGCACCGCGCGGCTAGATTGTCATCGAGCGGCGAGATTTCCGTGCCGAATATTTACGCGCGCAGGGGATAGAAGGAGAGGGAGGAGGGGGTGGGTTACGGCGTATTATCACGTATATGTCCATTTTTGAGCCCTTTTAGGCTATGTAGAGTATGTATACGTGTGTAGGCCACCCATATAACAATGAATATGCCTCATAGTGACCAAAAATTGCAATATATAAGGGAATTATAAGAGAATTGTTAGGCGGGAATGAAATGTGTTGGAGGTTTGGCGGCAATTTATGAGCTGAGAGTGTGGTTTACGCCATACATATCACGTATATCTTGTACGTAGAGCACTGTCATGCTATAATACAGACTTGTACGTATGTATACGTGCCATATATCAAAATATATACCGCATATTGACCAATTCATGCGATATTTACGCACATTATCAGAGTTTCTATGCGTGAACCAAGGTGTGAGTGAGCTGTGCTGGGAATGAAAGGGGGAGAGGGTGTGTTACGCCATACATATCACGTAAATCTTGTATTTAGAGCACTGTCATGCTATAATAAAGACGTGTACGTATGTAGGCGTCCCATATAACAAGGAATATACCGCATATAGCCCAATTGATGCGATATTTACGCAAATTGTGAATGTGTCTCTAGCACACGGAAGCCTGAAAGGGTGGGTTGGGGGTGGGTGTGTGGGAGGGAGGGAGGGAGGCATGCAGGGGTGCAGGGAGGGAGTGAGTGAGTCGTCAAGGGAAGGAAGGCAGGCAGATCTCTAGATAGATAACCAGCTGTGTGACAAGTGTGAAGGCGCTCGAGGCGTATGGATGCTTGGGATTTTGAACCTTGTCTTCCAGGTGTCTGGTGTTTCTTGCCACCAAGAGTTTTACAATAACATGAGTCAGGAATGGAGAGAGAGAGAGAGAGATAGATAGAAACTGAGACATGCGTATGTTGTACGTATAAATGGACTTCAGAATTGCATTTTTATGCAAGCAGACATTGCATTTTAGACACATGTGAAGTACCACAGAAACATGTAGGCCATTGACTGTCAATAAAGTACTATATTATAGACCACCAGCGACGGTGGTCAGTAAACACGTGCAGATTGCCTTTTGCGATAAAGGGCTAAATATAGAATGGTGTCTCCTTACACTTGCGAAAGGGTAGATTGCCACCAGAGAAACGTTTACTTATTTATTTCCAAGTAATATGCAATCTAAATGTACATTCGAGACCTACTGCAATTATTTGTATGACAGTCATGACTATGTATAATCCAATATACGCGCGTAGGCGAGACATAAGAAAGCTGGTTGAGCAATTTACGACACCCACACAGTTATTATTCTTTTTTATTTACAATATTATACAATACAAATGTATTTGTGAAGAGTATTTTATCCATTATTGTATTTATACAAATTTTGTTCCCAGACAGAGCTGCTGTGGCTGGTGTAGTAGGGCCTAAAGGGAGCGGCAAGGGTCACCGCTTGACCGTGTGAAAATGAGTGGAGTCGCACTGAGAGGGGCAATTTTGCTGAATGTTTTGGCAATTTTGGACAGAATAAAGTTATATAATTACTAATTCTTGACAGAGACAAACTTTCATAAACCTTGGCATGATATAATTGATAATCCCATCAATTTACAAACGTAAATTGGTGGGATAATTCATTTTTTTTTGTATATTGTCATTTCGATTGTAGACACGAAGTTTTGAGTGATATTTGGTATGAGCTCCTGTGGCATGGTTGGTAAGGTCGCGGACTGGAAAACTCAAAGTGTGCTAGGGTTGTGGGATCGAATCCAGGATGGGGTTATGGGGAAGGTTTTATATTGTCTAGAACATTTTTGATAAATATTTTTTTTTACAAGATCATGCCATTGTATTCAATAAATATGAAATATTCATAGAATATATCATATTGTAAGAATACAATGACATGACCTTGTGTTTTATTTTTTTTATTATTGTTTTATTTTATTATCTTAGTAGGTTTGACAGGATTTGTTGAAACATATTTATTTTTGTACAATTCATTTGAGGTAAGAAAATAATTATATACACATGACTTTGACTAATAACAAACATATATATTGATATAATAAAAAAATAAGGCATATAACATGTAAATATTTGAAACTTATAAACTAAATAATGAAACATACAATTATATAATGTAAAAGCTATATCACAGGGACATCTTTGGAACTTATACATTATATAATATATATGTTACATTATGAGGTAGCGTGATCAATTAGGTCAGGTCAGGTAAGGTAGGGCGCGAGTCCAGGACAGGGCTGAGCAGGGGGCGAGTCCAGGGCAGGGCTGAGCAGGGGGCGAGTCCAGGGCCGGGCTGAGCAGGGGGCGAGTCCAGGGCAGGGCAGTGCAGGGCAGTGCAGGGCAGGGCGGGGCAGGGCGACACTCAAAAATTTTTGAAGGTGTGGTAGTCCCTGAAGCACTCGCCCATGCAGAGTGCAACTTTGCACTCTGCGCACATTGAGGTGACTCTTTTTGGGACATGGGGTTTCCTGACACTGGAGCTGCAGACGACGCACTGCACCTGCCTGTGACGAGTGCCAATCAGCTCGGTGCCGATCAGGTAGTGTCTTTGGACACCCACCTGCACTCGGTCAGGAACGTGATCCCCACGCCATGCCGTACGTCTGTGAGTGGTGGTGCCATACTTCTCCAGGAGTTGGTATGAAACGTTGTACACGAACTCCCGGAATTTCAGCTTCTGGTTTGGGGACATATCCTTCTTTACCAACCACAAGTTGTAGGCGTTGAGCATCGTGATATCAACTAGGTGGAGGAAGAGCTTGTGATACCACTTCACAGTCTTCCTCAGACACTCAACGCCTGACAGCTGACAGTCAGACTTGTCCACCAGGCGCATGTTCTTAGTGTAGTCCACTACCATGTCGGGCTTGTAGATGGTCTTCCTGGTTCTGTAGTGGATTTTGCCAGAATCCACCTGGGCACCTGTGTGGACGGTGCAAAGCAGGTGGACGTCTCGCTTGTCCTTCCACTTCAGGGCTATCACTTTCCCACACTTCTCGAGCTGCTTGTACTTCTGCCCCTTTCGTCGCCTTCTTCGAACATGCCTCTCGCGGTGTTCCTGGGCCAGGTCGTCTTCTGAAGGTGTGTCACTGGAGGAGGCATCTGTGAGAGGAATGACATCACCTGTGAATTTGGCATAAACTTTCTTGTCTTTCTGACAGTCCCACATGACCCCGTTTGGTTGTCATGAAGAAACTGGCAGAGAGGCAGGAGAAGTATACCAGTTGTCAGTGTAGATGATGTGGCCTTTGCCCAGGTAAGGTGCCAACATTTTCCTGACGATGGCACCTGACATGCCCATGGGGTCATTGGCAGCGGCTTTCGGGATGTCAATGTCAGTGCCTGTGTACACGATCATGTCAAGCACTATTCCAGTTTCGCAGTCACACAAAACGAAGAGCTTGATTCCGAACCTATGCCTTTTCAAGGGGATATACTGTTTGAACACAAGACGTCCTTTGAAGAGCACGAGCGACTCGTCAATCACCAAATTGAGGAAGGGGTAAAAGTATTTCCTAAACCTCTCCAACAACATGGTGAACACAGTCCGAACTTTCCATATCCTGTCAATCCTGTTAGGATTTTCGTTGTCTGCAAAGTGCATAAATCTTTGCAGCAACAAAAATCTGTCACGAGTCATGAACTTATTGAAAGTTGGGGTGGCGATGAGAGGGTCGTGCTTCCAGTAGTGTTGCAACACATGCTTCTTGATCAGAGGCATGAGGAACAACAAGGCAAAGAACGTCATAAATTCTTCAACAGTCGTATCCACCCAGCCTCGTATTCTCGCTCTTGGAGAAAGGACGTCCAATCGGCCAAACACCCACCTGTAGTAGGCGTTTGTTTGGGCAACGATGAACGTCATTACCTCAAAATCGAAAAAAGCGAGGAAGAAGTCGCTTTCGATCGCGTGCTCGTCACAGGGCCAGTCGTCAGTTGTACCTGACGTCCCAGGATTGAACTGGGGCACGTCAGGTACAAATTGACCCCGTCAGACCAATCGAACGTAGGCAAGCCAGGGATCGGAATGTCGTCTGCGTCTGCTTCATTGTCTGAAATATCGCTTCCATGGTCGCGATACAGCACATTATCATCATCACCCTCCTCTTCACTGGACAGACGATGACCTTCCTCGTTTTCGTCGCCGACGTCCGACTCACTCCCACTGTCCACTCCCAAATCCCCCCACCCTTGGTCCCGTGCTTGGTCTTCGTCGTCAAAACCTTGACTGCCAATGTCCCTGTAAATCACCATCAAACAGCAGGGCGCCATATTTGGATGGTGTCAGAGTTTTCCGGGTAATTTTGCCACGCGAGGGTGTCTGATGGACAGGGACAGCAGGGGCGGCGGCAGAGGCGGCGGCAGAGGCGGCGGCCGAGGCGGCGGCAGGGGCAGCAGTGGTGCGTGGCCTTGATGGGAAGATGATGGTGGTGCCTGTCGCCCTTCTCTCTGTTCCTTGGGCAGGGGCGGCAGGGGCGGCAGGGGCGGCAGGGGCGGCAGGGCCACCAGGGAAAGCAGGGCCAGCAGTCGCTTTCCCTCTCCCTTTCCCCCTTCCCCTTCCCCTTCCCCTTCCCTGTTCCTTGGGCAGGGGCGGCAGGGGCAGCAGGGGCGGCAGGGGCAGCAGGGGCGGCAGCGGCAGCCGGGCCAGGGGCGGCGGCTGGTGGTGGTGGTGGTGGTAGGGGCACTGTGGCTGGCGTACGGGATCTTTTCCCTACGCCCGTGCCTTTAATTTTTCCTGCCCCCGCAGGTTTTGCAGCCCTAGGGCGGCCTCCTGCGTCGCTGGCAGGGGCAGCAGGGGCGGCAGCGGCAGTCGGGCCAGGGGCGGCGGCGGCAGCCGGGCCAGGGGCGGCGGCTGGTGGTGGTGGTGGTGGTGGTGGTAGGGGCACTGTGGCTGGCGTACGGGATCTTTTCCCTACGCCCGTGCCTTTAATTTTTCCTGCCCCCGCAGGTTCTGCAGCCCTAGGGCGGCCTCCTGCGTCGCTGGTACCGGTGGCAGGGGTGGCAGGGGTGGTAGTGGTGGTGGTAGTGGTTGTTGCAGTGGCCTGGGTCGTGGTGGCAGTGTCACGAAAGACCAATGACCTCTGTGCCATTGCCCTGCTTGCACGTGTTTTCCGTGCTTTGGGTGCTGGTGTTTCGTCCTCCGAGCTGTAGGGCGTGTCGTACTGGTAGCTAGGGTCTTTGGCAGCCACCCTCTGCCTTCCACGGCGGCTAACACCACCAGAAGAAGGGCTGGTTGTGTCATCAGGGAGCGAGCGTGAGGGACGTGTGGGCTCCATGACTAGTGCTTGGTTACTGGCGCGGTGGTGCTTGCACGAGTGCGGGGAGAGCGTTTTGCGTGGTGGTATCGAGAGTTGACACGTAGTACTATATCCACACCAATTTTCAGCCGTCTGACTATTAACGCGCGGTTTTGGTACGCGTTCAAAAGCGTTACTCCAGAGAGTCTTCCCGCAGTCCGCCGGGGGAACTCTTAAGAGTCTTCCCGCAGCTCCCGGGTTAAAAGGTGAGTGAACTAACACATTGCCTCAGGCCAAGACAGCAGTTCTGTCGTAGACTGTACATAACTAAGATCCTTTTCACATGGACCGGCATAAACTTATGACTGATGTCATAAGTGTCACATCCCTCGCCAATGTGAAGCTTCGAGAGTTTCTGCTCTGCTCGACCCCTTCGACTCTCTATAGCTCGGCACTCTTGAGTTGTTTTGCTGTGTCAGTCAGGGTCAACTATGACGTTTCGGTTGAGTGCGTCAATCGATTCATTTTGTGTATATATTAATTTTAATGTTCTTAATAATAGATGGTGCTGTACTTGCCAATCTTCTGTTTTATAGTTACCATTCAGTACGTGTATACGGGGTCCAGGCTGTGACAGAAGGTGTTGTAATTCCTCTTGAATTCAAATGAAATCAGTATATACTCAACCAACGTCCTGGATTTGTGTGGTGTTGTTTTCCTGTATTGTTTGCTACTAAATACTCCTAGCTGTGCTGACAACCAGGGAGTAGTGTCTTGTCTGTCATAGCCTAATTCCTATTACTACGTATTTTATTAGTTTATATTAGTATATATTATGGTTCCCTTTTCTTTTTTCCTTTTGTTTGTTCATAAAGGTAAATTATTATAAATTAATATTAATATTCATATACTGTATATATATTGTTACGTATCTTGATTCTCAAGTGGTTAACTTGATGAATCTAGATAGCACAGAGATATATATTAAGGTATCGGTCAGCTGAAGGCAAAACAAAAGTAAAATCTAATAACATTATTTTCTGTTGTTGCTTCCTTTCCTTTTGGAGCTTAGGACTTAGTATCCTTTATTGACTGATACTCTTTAATTATGCAAAATACTGAAACTAATTAAAGTCATGTAGTATTTATAAAGAATTATTATTTAACCGAAGCTTAGTAGGCTATGGTTATGAACCGAAGAAGTATATCTAAAGAAGGACTATTAATTCTATAAAAAAGTCTTGAAAGATAAATATTAAAGTAAGAATATGTCTGTCTCTTACCCTTTTTGAAATTAATAGATAGTTTTCTTATATGTCCTTTTATTTATCTTTAATGTAATTATTCTTGGTTCTTGTCTTACGTTAACAGTATTATATTATTATTATCATCAGGATTTATATCAAAGTCACATAAAAAGTTAGATATATATTTAATAATTAGTTGAATGTATTTCTTAACCACGTAACATTGAGGTTTGATTATGAGTAAATTAAGTTACAGGATCGCTTCATAGATTCGATTCAGGTCTCACTCAAATAATATGAAAAGCAAAAATAATATTTTGAAGCTAAAATATTTTTCTTCAGCTTAGGAAATCACTAGAAGTAATATTAACACAGCCATGTTAGTCTAAGGCGATATTACTAATATGAGACAATAGCATCACCGTACTAAGCACCGTTAAGCAATGTAAGCTTAATTAAAAGAAAATGAAAGAACTCGTAAGTATGAATATAAAACAATAGTATTACTTTCATCATAACCCAATTACTTAAAGAGTTGCTTTAGTCCACAAGTTAGTCAACTAAAACAGTTAAGTACATAATAATAGCGTTAACGTTAATTCCCAATCACATATCTTACTAACCAACATAACGTAAGTGTTTACACCGAACACACTTAACACACACTTATATAGTCTGACTGACAGTCACAATCCCATTATAATACTTCACCCAGTCTTCCTCCAGCTGCAAGTTCACCTTCCCCAACTCCAAATGAGACTGATTTGAATGCCCACTACTCGGGTCTTATATACTAAACAATGATGGTGTAGGAACGAATCAGGAGGCGAGTGATGGTGCGCACCCCTATCATAGCTCCTCGATTGCATAGCAGGTGCGTGGACCAATGGGGTCTCCTGGCGTCGATCATACGTCATAGCGTCGGGTCATCGAAGTAGTTTGCAGGGTCCCCTATGACGCACGCAGGTGTGAAGGCTTGTTTGCTGGTATGCTGACGAGCTGGTTTCCCACTCGCTGGTTCGCTCGCTGGTCTGCTTCGCCGCTTGGGTAGTTTGACACTCCTTCAACTCTAATTCTAACTCTTAAATTAGCATACAGGGCTCTGTATGTCAGACCTTCCCCCTAGAAAAGAGTTTAAGGAGTATAGTATATAATATTAAGCATAATACATAAATAGATTCACCACCAGATTGGCAACAGCAAGATTATAATGAGGATATAATAAGGATATCACCCAAAGTAGGCAACGTCTCCAGGTACCACATCAGAACATAGCTGGAACGTAGCTGGAGCGTTATTCGAACTGCAAGGCATCTCACAGCTGAAGGCTTGACAGCGCACTACTAAAACATGATATTTACCTCGCTACAAGGGAGAGCTAATTGCCAAAATCCTCTCATTAAGTTAAACTTACTGCTGGATGAGGCCAACCTGGTAAATGCAATCTGTGATCCGTGGCAGTGGGTAGGTATCGTTCTTTGTGACAGCATTAACTTGCCTATAGTCCATACATAACCTATGGCTCCCGTCTGGCTTTGGCACAAGTATGACCGGACTACTCCACTGGCTTAAGGTCCTTTTGATCAGCTTGTTTGACAACATGTAGTCAAGCTCGTCCTGTAGTATACTCCTGCGTTGTGGTGAGACACGGTAGGGGGATAGTTTAATGGGAGTTGCATCCCCTACGTCGATGTCGTGCAAGGCCAAAGAAGTGAGCCCTGGAGTATCACGGAACACACTGGGAGACTGAGATAAAACAGAGATTAGTTGGTTCGCTTGATCAGAGGGAAGATGACATAGTTTAGATAGTAGTATGGTAATTCCCCCCAAGCTACTGAGTTATACTGAAAGTTGGATAGGCTACATGACAAGTCAAAGTCTGCATGGATACCTTCAGGCTCTGGAACAGTCTGTTGCGGGTCAGTAAGAGAACTGAAGACTTTGTCCGCACCAGGCTGCCCACAGGTCCTGACATTCACTGCCACAGTGGGAGAATCTGTAGGAGAGGAATCAGGGGACCTATGGCAGGGTTTCAACATATGTATATGGAATACTTGCGTGGGCTTTCTCCTGCCTGGGGCAGTTACTAGATAATCGGTAATGCTCACCCTCTGAATGATCTTATATGGGCCCCTGAATTTGGCAGATAAAGGTTGGCCAAAAAGGGGGAGCAGGACCAAAACCTCATCACCGGGCTGAAACTCCCTCTCACGGGCTTTTCTGTCATACCAGGTCTTCATGGAGCTTTTAGCCACTGTCAAGTTTTGAGCTGCAAACTCACATGAGGATCTCAGCCGGGTTTTGAAATCTGAAACATACTTGAGGAGGTTTTGGTTCCCCTCCTGGCCAACTAGGCTATCCTGCAATAGTTGCAAAGGACATCTTACCTGGTGACCGAAAATTAGCTCATTAGGGGAAAAACCCAGGGATTCAGTTGGAACCTCACGAGTAGCAAATAAAAGAAAAGGTACCCCCTTATCCCACTCAACTCCGGTCTCTGTACAATACTTACGTAACATTCCTTTTAATGTCTGATGATATCGTTCGAGAACCCCTTGACTCTCTGGGTGGTAGGTGCTAGACTTAACATGCTCGATACCCAACTCCTTCAGGGACTGCTGAAAAAAGTTAGAGGTAAAATTAGTTCCTTGATCACTTTGCACCTCATGGGGAAAACCCATTCTGGTGAAGAATTTGAGCAGTTCCTTGATGACAGTTGGAGCAGAGGTAGTCCTTAAGGGTATAGCCTCTGGGTAGTGAGTTGCCATGTCCATAATAGTTAATAAATAAATGTTACCTTGGGAAGTCTTAGGCAATGGGCCTACAATGTCCACTACCACCCGAGTAAAAGGATTCTCGAAGATGGGCAAGGGCACCAGAGGATGTACAGGCACCTTCTGATTGGGTTTTCCTGTCATCTGGCAAGTGTGACATACTCTACAAAACTCCACTACATCTGCACGCATTCCTGGCCAGTAAAAGTGGGCTCTGATTCTGTCTAGAGTTTTTCTCACACCTAGGTGTCCTGCCAATGGTATACAATGTGCCATTTCCATGATATCTCTATGACAAGGTTTGGGGACTACTACTTGATGGACGTCCCAAGCCCCGTCATCGATTGATCTGTGTGGCTGTCTCCATCTATGCCACAATACTCCTCCTTTGAGGTAGAAACATTCACCACCCTCCTTCTCACATTCCTCTTCACTCACGGACCTGGCAGCTAACTCCTTGCATTCACTATCATCTCTCTGTAGCTCTACCAGGCCACTAGGACAATTTGGAGGGGTTTCATGGTCATCGTTAGGGTCAAGATGAGCCATAAAGGTGTCAGATAAATCCACCTCAGTCACATCATCAGGCACAGTTGGAGCGTCATTCACACTCTCATCATCCCTTTCATTAACTCTTACATTCGGTACATTTCTGTCTGAGGGAACTGCTACTCGAGACATTGAACGTGTGACAGCACACCCAGGGAAAACTGTTGGCATCTCCTTGTCGAGCTCACCGGTTAGTGGCTCGTTAACAGGGGAAAGTGACAAAATGGGGTCTGGTCGGACCTTCTCACCTGCTACATCATTCCCCAAAAGGAGTGTTACCCCAGGCACAGGGATATCTTGGGACCTACACAAAGCTATGGTGGCCTCACCCTGTAGTAACTCACATTCAATTTCGCCTTTTACCAAGTGTGCATAAAATTGGCCTCCAGCACCTCTCATTACAACTGGTTCGCCAGGTGGGCACTCAGTGTAAGGATTCACCATGAGGGTGCTAGTAGAACTGGTGTCTCTCAGAATTTTTACCTCATGCATACAACCATTTAATCTCACGTTGCCAGATGAAATAAAGGGACGGTAACTGTCCTGCACTGATGGTGAAATTATTATTGGCTTAACCCTAGTGGGTTGCACCACGCATGCTACTACACCCCTGTCTAGATGATTTACGTTAGCTGCTAGGTACTCCTGTCGAGAGTCCTGCATTAAAGGAACTTTTGGTGCTAGGTACTCCTTCTGTCGGGAGTCCTGCATTAAGGGAACATATGGAGTTTGAGATACGGCGGCAACTGTCTGCCCCGATCTCTCTGTTCTCTCCTTGGCCCAGCACTGATAAGCTAGGTGGCCTCTCTTGCCACAAAAAGTACATACTTTAGGGGATACGGGAACGTTCCCTCTTTGAGCATTACTATTACTTTGGGGCCCACCTCTGTTACCATTGCCCTGAGTCGCATTTTTAGTTGGGGGAACAATTCTATTTTGGCTAGCTGGGGAAGACGTTATAGGCTTGTGACTGGGTCTGTCAGATTTGTGATTGGGATACTTAAAATTAGAACTAGATTTATCGTAGGGCTTCTTTCAACGAAATTTGTTATTGAGCACGTATGTGTCAGCCATGTCAGCGGCGTCGGCAAGACAATCTACCTTTTTCCCCTTTAAATGATAAGATACAGAAGAATCAATTTTCCATAGGAAATTTTCTAACAGGACCAACTCCTTCAGATTGTTGTAGCTTGTGACTTTCTTACTCTTGACCCAATGATTGAAAGTTTTAGTCATGGTCCTGGCAAATACCTTATGGGTTTCTTCTACTTTCTTCTGGTTTTTACGGAAAGATTGCCTGTAAGCCTCAGGCTGCAATTGATAGGTTTTTAGGATAGCTTCTTTGAGATTGTCATAATCCTGCCTAACCTCTGCTACTTCTGACAAATACGTGGCACGAGCCTGCCCTGTCAAAACGGTTTGAACATAAAAGGCCATTGATCTCTTGTCCACTGCATACCTCCAGCAACTTCCTCAAACAAAACAAAGAAATCCTGCACATTATCCTCAGTGAAAGGTGGAATGACACTAGTCATAGTCAATCCCAGAGGGGGAGCAATTACGGGAGCATTTGTATTGACATTTAGTTGAGCCTTACGATATTGATATTCATATTGTTCGGTCGTTGCTCTGGCTTGTTCGGCATTTAGTCTGGCTTGTTCGGTCTTTGCTTCAGCATTTATTCTGGCTTTTATGCTGGCTTCTTCGATATTTGCTTTTATTCTGGCTTCTTCGGTGTTTGCTTTTATTCTGGCTTCTTCTATTTTTAGTCTGGCTAGTTCCAGTACTTGATCACCAGTCAAACCAGGTGGCAATTGTTCATCAAGTTGGCTAGGATTACTCGGGATCCCACCAACTGCTCCGTCACCCTCCCCGCCTTCTACAGGGAACAGGTGGGTTTTTATGGTCTGAGCCACCTCTACTTTAGACATGTTTGAGACAGTTAATTGGAGATGTGAGGCAAGCACTTTCAGTTCGGATTTTGACAGTCAATATCAGGGGCTGTGGTAAATTTAACTTCAATAACAAAAACATTAGGTGGGAAGAGGTAAATCAAGAAATGGAGGAAATAGACTGGGAAGATTTAATGGATACCTGACACCAGCAGAATGTCTAGTGTTAATAACAGAAACCTTGACCCAAATCTGTAGCCACCATATACCTGCAAGACAAACAAAACGAAGAAGCAAACAAGATCGGGAAAGGAGGAGGCTGTACAGAAGAAGAAAATTACTCGCACAAAGACGCAACATCAAAATCTACAGGATAGCAAAAGGTCGAAATAGATAGAGAAATTGTGGAAATTGAACAAAGGCTAAGAATATCATATGAACTACAACATATGGAAGAGGAGAGGAAAGCTATTGCAGGTATAAAGGAAAATTCCAAATACTTCTTTTCATACACCAAACAAAAGGCTAAAACAACATCAAACATCGGCCCACTGAGCAAAGGGGACGGCTCTTTCACAGCGGACAAAAAGGAAATGAGCGAACTCTTAAGCAGGCAGTATGAAATGGCATTCAGTGAGCCTGATGAAACAAAAGTCATCAGAGACCAAAATATATTTTTCATGGAAACCACAGAAACCCCTCAGATGCTGGATATTGATTTCGGTCCAAAAGACATAGAAGAGGCCATTTCCAACATGCCATCCCACTCGGCACCAGGCCCGGATTCTTGGAATTCGATCCTAATGAAAAAATGTAAGGAAAACCTCTCAAAACCCCTGGCTATAATGTGGAGAAGGAGTCTAGACACTGGTGACATACCAGATAGCTTGAAAAACGCAATAATTGCCCCACTGCATAAAGGAGGGAGTAAAGCACTACCAAAAAACTACCGCCCGGTAGCTCTAACCTCTCACATCATTAAAGTTTTCGAGCGAGTCCTGCGAAGCAAAATTTCAATATTCATGGAGACAAATGAACTACACAACACCGGTCAACATGGGTTCAGAGCGGGAAGATCATGTCTCTCACAACTTTTGGAACACTATGACAAAATTCTTAAAGCACTAGAAGAAAAGAAAAACGTGGATGTCATTTACACCGATTTTGCTAAGGCATTTGATAAATGTGACCATGGTATAATAGCCCACAAACTGAAAGCAAAAGGTATAACTGGGAAAAACGGACGGTGGATATACAATTTCCTCGTAAACCGAAAACAATCGGTAGCAGTAAACCAAGTCACTTCTGAGCCTTCGGATGTCAAAAGCTCAGTGCCCCAAGGAACAGTGCTAGCGCCCCTTCTGTTCCTCATACTAATTTGCGACATAGATACCAACACCAGACACAGTACGGTGTCGTCCTTTGCTGATGACACAAAATTAAGCAAGATAGTAAACACACAAGAGGACACGGGCCGACTGCAGGAAGACATAATGTAGTGTTCCAGTGGACCAGGGAAAACAACATGCAATTCAATGAGGACAAATTCCAATTAATACGGTACGGAGATAATAATGGTGTTAAAGAAATTACAAATTACTTAACAGAATCTAACCACATAATAGAACGGAAAGACAGTGTGAAAGACCTTGGGGTATTAATGTCTGAAAATATGGGTTTCAAAGTACATAACCAGGTCAAAGTGGCGGCTGCGAAACGTCTAACGGGTTGGATTCTGCGTACTTTTAAAACACGCGGTGAATTGCCTATGATAACGCTCTTCAAATCTCTAGTGCTACCGTGGCTTGAATACTGTAGCGAATTAACATCCCCATACAAAGCAGGTGAAATAAATGATGTAGAGAGTGTACAAAGAAATTTCACTTCGCATATAAGTTCGATAAAACATCTACACTATTGGGAGCGTTTAAGAGCACTGAATCTGTACTCACTGGAACGTAGAAGAGAACGTTACCTAATAATATACACGTGGAAAATCGCAGAGGGTTTAGTACCAAACCTACATACTCCGATAGTCATGAAATTCAGTGATAGGAGAGGCTGGGAATGCGAAATCCCCCGGATGAATAACAGGGGTGCTATGGGCTCTCTGCGAGAGGGCTGGTTATCACACAGAGGCCCACGTCTCTTCAACAAACTCCCACGGCGAGTAAGAGACATGAGGGACATCTCGTTAGACAACTTCAAGAGAGCCCTAGATGTCGAACTGCAAAAAGTGCCAGACGAGCCCATCCTCGCAAGGGAGCGAGCTGTCGCTTCAAACAGTCTACTGCACCAAATCACCACCCATAACGAGGGGCGTCGCGCTCCTTGGTGCCGCTAGAGGGCGGCGAACACATCCAAAGGTATCCAAAGGTAAGGTGGTTCTGATTCTATGAAAACTCGAGCATCTTTCGTCATTAATTAGATGAGGCATGATTAATATTTGATTTTAAAGTAGTGAACGGTAATGAAACTGAGTGAAACTGTATGAAACGAATCCTGGCGAGGTCGCCACTCTTCTGTTACGTATCTTGATCCTCAAGTGGTTAACATGATGAATCTAGATAGCACAGAGATATATATTAAGGTATCAGTCAGCTGAAGGCAAAACAAAAGTAAAATCTAATAAAAATTATTTCCTGTTGTTGCTTCCTTTCCTTTTGGATCTTAGGACTTAGTATCCTTTATTGACTGATACTCTTTAATTATGAAAAATACTGAAACTAATTAAAGTCATGTAGTATTTATAAAGAATTATTATTTAACCGAAGCTTAGTAGGCTATGGTTATGAACCGAAGAAGTATATCTAAAGAAGGACTATTAATTCTATAACAAGTCTTGAAAGATAAATATTAAAGTAAGAATATTTCTGTCTCTTACCCTTTTTGAAATGAATAGATAGTTTTCTTATATGTCCTTTTATTTATATTTAATGTAATTATTCTTGGTTCTTGTCTTACGTTAACAGTATTATATTATTATTATCATCAGGATTTATATCAACGTCACATGAAAAGTTAGATATATATATTTAATAATTAGTTGAATGTATTTCTTAACCACGTAACATTGAGGTTTGATTATGAGTAAATTAAGTTACAGGATCGCTTCATAGATTCGATTCAGGTCTCACTCAAATAATATGAAAAGCAAAAATAATATTTTGAAGCTAAAATAATTTTCTTCAGCTTAGGAAATCACTAGAAGTAATATTAACACAGCCATGTTAGTCTAAGGCGATATTACTAATATGAGACAATAGCATCACCGTACTAAGCACCGTTAAGCAATGTAAGCTTAATTAAAAGAAAATGAAAGAACTCGTAAGTATTAATATAAAACAATAGTATTACTTTCATCATAACCCAATTACTTAAAGAGTTGCTTTAGTCCACAAGTTAGTCAACTAAAATAGTTAAGTACATAATAATAGCGTTAACGTTAATTCCCAATCACATATCTCACTAACCAACATAACGTAAGTGTTTACACCGAACACACTTAACACACACTTATATAATCTGACTGACAGTCACAATCCCATTATAATACTTCACCCCGTCTTCCTCCAGCTGCAAGTTCACCTTCCCCAACTCCAAATGAGACTGATTTGAATGCCCACTACTCGGGTCTTATATACTAAACAATGATGGTGTAGGAACGAATCAGGAGGCGAGTGATGGTGCGCGCCCCTATCATAGCTCCTCGAGTTGCATAGAGGTGCGTGGACAAATGGGTCTCCTGGCGTCGATCATACATCATAGCGTCGGGTCATCGAAGTAGTTTGCAGGGTCCCCTATGACGCACGCAGGTGTGAAGGCTTGTTTGCTGGTATGCGGACGAGCTGGTTTCCCACTCGCTGGTTCGCTCGCTGGTCTGCTTCGCCGCTTGGGTAGTTTGACACTCCTTCAACTCTAATTCTAACTCTTAAATTAACATACAGGGCTCCGTATGTCAGAATACATATATATATATATATATATATATATATATATATAGGCCTATATACTGTATATATTATACAGTATATATATATATATATATATATATATATATATATATATATATATATATACATATTGGTACATAGGGGTTACTAGTGTGGTCAAGTTTATAAGATCAAAGTGGATTATAACATAATAACTTGCATCAATACCTAAACTGCTATATAAGCTATAACCTCCATCTCTAAAATAGACTAAGTCTTGGCATAAGTCTGGTATACAGACTATCACTCTCCTCTCTGAATTCACTTCTAATCTATTCAGTCTAGTGTGACAATTTGGGAGTTACCATAACCCGTAGTGCTTACCAGGCCTAAATAAAACGCATCATAACTTCTGGGTTGTTACATAAGTTTCACATGGGGTGAGTGACGGGTGTCGACATGTGAGGTCAAAATGCAGCACGGGAGTGGTTTGCCAGTACCTCTGCTTCCACCCATAGGTGGACAAATAGTTTTCAATGCATGTCTTAACACGTAGAGGGCAAAATCCGCCTCCGCGCATTGCTCCAGGAGTATTCAAGGAGATTGTTCGGTATGATTAGGAGTAGTGGGCGTACACATTATTTCCATTATGTGTATTGTAGTTCCATATTTAAACCCACTATCTTGTAGTTTGAAAGATCCTCTACACCTTGATATACAATTAAGTATGTGGCAGAATATGCATAAGTGTACATATACCTGTAAATACAGTCCTCCTCTACCACTCTTCTCTTCGCCAACATGTAAACAAATCCCAGAGTCGATATACGCTTCAAGTCGCTTTGCAGACATCCGAACACAGGGTTTATCGTGATGTCATCTAGAATATAAGTGCTAGTATGCAAATAATATCTAAAGTTATGGTTTGCGCATTTGAGTGATTATTATTGATGTTCTTTTGTTTGCCAATCCTGCTCATCATATCATTGTCATTTATTATTGTTTTGGTCAGTTTAACTTGGTGCCCGGCCCCGGTTGGTGGTCATTTTGAACGAGTGTGGAAAGGAGATGTTAAGGTTACTGTCTTACGATTCGCGAAGTTAGTGTATTTTCTGAGGACATCAACTCTTCACAACATTTGGAAAAGGTTAGTAGCTGTTAGATATAGGTTAGTACCTGTAAGATATACGTTAGTAGCTGTTTGGTAAAGCTTACTAGCATAAGAGCTAGTTTTGGATAATATTTACGAGCCGCATCACAGCTCACGTTATTGTTGCGAATCTCTCGCTGCCACACGTTGCTGGAGTAAGGTATGCCCCATAATGCTATGTTTTTTGCAGTGTTACCCAACCAACGTGGGTGTGGGGTCACTGGGGGCGGTAGCCCCCACCTATAATACTAGGATAGGATAGGTAAGGTTGTTAGGTTAGGCTAATGGGACATTTTTTATTTTATTACCACAAATTTCCCAAGTGTTTTTTTATAAAAAAATAATAATAATTTGCATCAATATACAGGGTGTTCCAGTAATGCTTTTCATAAATTATATGGTGGACTCATCAGACAAAAATAAGAATAAATTACTCTATGAACATGAGGTTGAGTATTTATAATAACAGAGTTATTACACGATTTAAGTTAACGATAGATACAATGCCATTCAGTCCAAGGGGTAATGTTGCCATTTTAGTGGATTATATCCATTTGGTCTTCGCTATCGCTTGCTAGCCTCAAGATAGTGACCAGTAGCGATCTGACTTTTCGGTAGAAAAATATGTCCGGCTTCGCCGGATTTGATTTTTCTACCGGCGAAGCCGGACATATTTTTCTACCGAAAAGTCAGATCGCTACTGCTCACTATCTTTGAGGCTAGGAAGAGATAGCGAAGGCCAAATGGATATAATCCACTAAAATGGCAACATTACCCCTTGGACTGAATGGCATTGTATCTATCGTTAACTTAAATCGTGTAATAACTCTGTTACTATAAATACTCAACCTCATGTTAATAGAGTAATGTATCCTTATTTTTGTCTGATGAGTCCACCATATAATTTATGAAAAACATTATTGGAACACCCTGTATTGTGTTTGTAATTAATTAGAAATCTTGGGAAAACCTATTTTCCCCATTAGGCCTATCGATCGATGTTAAGACACCCCCCCCCCCTCCCATAGTGATTTGAAAAGACATTAGCCTAACCTAACAACCTTACCTAACCTCTTGCGCACACATCGATGACTTACACGAACAATGGTGGCCTCCAAGAATTAGACAGCATAATCCGAGAAGCAGTGACCAGCATCACCAACGTGGAATTTAAAGAACGGACCTGGACACAAGCCACCCTTCCTATTCGCCTCGGGGGCTTGGGCATACGGAGAGCCTCGGATATTGCCTCCCCAGCCTTTATCTCTTCCCTCATCGCGACCAACGACCTTGTAGTGTCCATCCTTTCTTCTCAACCCAGAATGACACTTAATGGGGATGTAGCAGTAGCGATTAACACCTGGAAGGAAAGTACAGGAGCAGAGGAGGAGCCTCAGGGTACCTCCAGGAGCAAGCAGAAAGCGTGGGATACCATCTCGGCGAAGAAAACTCAAGAAAATCTCCAAACCAATGCAGACCAGGTTGCAAAAGCACGCCTCCAGGCAGCCGCCCGTTTGGAGAGTGGCTTGTGGTTACACGCCATCCCCATCCCACCTCTTGGAACTCACTTGGATGCTGAAGCGCTCCGGGTTGCCATCGCGCTCAGAGTGGGTGCGGCAGTTTGTCACCCACACACTTGCAAGTGTGGTGGGGGGATGGATGCTCAAGGTCACCATGCCTTGTCATGTAATTACAACACAGGCCACCTGCCAAGACACTCTGCACTAAATGATGTCATAAAACGGGCCCTGCAGAGTGCTAACCGTGCATCAATCCTCGAACCACATGGACTTCACAGAGAAGACGGTAAACGGCCAGATGGGATGACCACTTTCCCTTACAAGAATGGCCGGTGCCTCGTGTGGGATGCCACATGTGTTGACACTTTCTCCACAACCAACATCGCCAGAAACGCCGACGAAGCAGGTGAAGCCGCCCGGATAGCAGAAAATAAAAAGCGAGAAAAATATCAAGCCATCGCCAGAAATCATCAGTTCGAGCCCCTGGCATTCGAAACTTCAGGAGCCTTCGGCCCCACCACCCTTAAGATGGTGAATGAAATAGGCCGTAAAATCAGAGAAGTTTCAGGAGAACCCCGGGAAACCCTCTGGCTCAAGCAAAGACTAGGGATGGCTATCCTCCGGGGCAATGCCACCAGCGTCATAAGCTCAGTTCGACTGGACTGGGTCATGCCACTGTGTGAGGCCCGGGCAGGACTGGTGTATCCGTAGTCTTTCCACAGTAGGGTAAAACAAAACATAAACTTTTTTTTGTATTTAACATGTGTGATGCACATAAATAAAAGGGGATGTGTCGGATGGTTGAAAGCCACAGTTGCTCGCGCTTTTGGGGCTAGCAACGCGTATTATGAAAAACATGTATCCTCCTTCATTCACTGTCCCCCCCATCACTCACTCAACCCCACAATTTGCCGAAGGATAACAGGTTTTTCACAATACGTAGACGGAGGTCTTTTCTAAAAAAAAAAAAAAAAAAAAAAAAAAAAAAAAAAAAAAAAAATAGTATTATGGGTGGGGGCTGCCGCCCCAACACCCTCGCTGGTTGAGTACTAATCCCTTAGTAAATAAAACAAAAAAATGTCTGTCGATTATACAAAGGTGAAAGAAAAGCCAATGAAGTCTACGGTGTTTACTCTGCAATCTTCAGCTTTGATTGTACATTGATAACGGGAAAGTACCGTATTGACAACCTTGTTACGAAAATTCAATTTTAGTACCATACTTTTATATTAGGTTATTCCGAGGGTTTAACACATTTTCATATGTTCTTTAGAGCTATCGATAACTGGAAGTACCGTATTGACAACCTTGTTACGAAAAAGACATTTTAGTACCATACTTTTTTATTAGGTTTTGCCGAGGGTTAAAACACATTTTATTATGATCTTTAGAGCATATAGATTCAATATTGATCTTCAAATATATCAAAAAAAATTGTGGTATTAAAATAACATTGAACCGGCTAATGTCTAAAGTTGACTCGATTTTTATAACATAGGCTAGGTCTCGAAAATGCACAAACCCACATACTAGGAACCCGCAGTAGCTGGTATGCAAGGGCTAGTTTTGTATCCCACGTACTGGGTACTATGAACCCGCAGTAGCTGGCATGCAAGGGCTAGTTTTGCATCCCACGTAGGCTACTGGGTACTATGAACCCGCAGTAGCTGGCATGCAAGGGCTAGATTTGTATCCCACATACTAGGTCTAGGTTAGGTTAGGTTGGGTTGTTTGGTTAGTTTAATATACTAGGTCTCAGAAACAAGCTTCGTAGTAGCAGTAGTAAAGTTCAAATAGGCTAGCGGTCGCACCACTATTGACAGCACATATAGTAATGGATGCACTATTTTGAGTTTTCACTAGCATTTCCCATTAATTTTCTTTGTTACAAGTGGGTTTTGTCTTTACATTATTGTTTGCCTCAACAATATCTTTTGTCTTTACACTATTGCTTGCCTCAACAATATCCAACTCGGTAGGTGATCAGGGTTATTTAACCCTCCTGACCCGGGCAGGCTCTCAAAATGACAGTGTGGGCTACCCGGGCGATCTGGCCAAAAATCGTCTAGGCCTAGGCTACCGTATTTTTGTTTAGTTTAACTGCTAGAAATTTCCCACGCATCTATAAATGTAGTGCGGTTTCCAATCTGTAGACTGGCGTTGAGTAGAGCGTAAGTGTTTACACCGAACACACTTAACACACACTTATATAATCTGACTGACAGTCACAATCCCATTATAATACTTCACCCCGTCTTCCTCCAGCTGCAAGTTCACCTTCCCCAACTCCAAATGAGACTGATTTGAATGCCCACTACTCGGGTCTTATATACTAAACAATGATGGTGTAGGAACGAATCAGGAGGCGAGTGATGGTGCGCGCCCCTATCATAGCTCCTCGAGTTGCATAGCAGGTGCGTGGACCAATGGGGTCTCCTGGCGTCGATCATACATCATAGCATCGGGTCATCGAAGTAGTTTGCAGGGTCCCCTATGACGCACGCAGGTGTGAAGGCTTGTTTGCTGGTATGCGGACGAGCTGGTTTCCCACTCGCTGGTTCGCTCGCTGGTCTGCTTCGCCGCTTGGGTAGTTTGACACTCCTTCAACTCTAATTCTAACTCTTAAATTAACATACAGGGCTCCGTATGTCAGAATATATATATATATATATATATATATATATATATATATATATAGGCCTATATACTGTATATATTATACAGTATATATATATATATATATATATATATATATATATATATATATATATTGGTACATAGGGGTTACTAGTGTGGTCAAGTTTATAAGATCAAAGTGGATTATAACATAATAACTTGCATCAATACCTAAACTGCTATATAAGCTATAACCTCCATCTCTAAAATAGACTAAGTCTTGGCATAAGTCTGGTATACAGACTATCACTCTCCTCTCTGAATTCACTTCTAATCTATTCAGTCTAGTGTGACAATTTGGGAGTTACCATAACCCGTAGTGCTTACCAGGCCTAAATAAAACGCATCATAACTTCTGGGTTGTTACATAAGTTTCACATGGGGTGAGTGACGGGTGTCGACATGTGAGGTCAAAATGCAGCACGGGAGTGGTTTGCCAGTACCTCTGCTTCCACCCATAGGTGGACAAATAGTTTTCAATGCATGTCTTAACACGTAGAGGGCAAAATCCGCCTCCGCGCATTGCTCCAGGAGTATTCAAGGAGATTGTTCGGTATGATTAGGAGTAGTGGGCGTACACATTATTTCCATTATGTGTATTGTAGTTCCATATTTAAACCCACTATCTTGTAGTTTGAAAGATCCTCTACACCTTGATATACAATTAAGTATGTGGCAGAATATGCATAAGTGTACATATACCTGTAAATACAGTCCTCCTCTACCACTCTTCTCTTCGCCAACATGTAAACAAATCCCAGAGTCGATATACGCTTCAAGTCGCTTTGCAGACATCCGAACACAGGGTTTATCGTGACGTCATCTAGAATATAAGTGCTAGTATGCAAATAATATCTAAAGTTATGGTTTGCGCATTTGAGTGATTATTATTGATGTTCTTTTGTTTGCCAATCCTGCTCATCATATCATTGTCATTTATTATTGTTTTGGTCAGTTTAACTTGGTGCCCGGCCCCGGTTGGTGGTCATTTTGAACGAGTGTGGAAAGGAGATGTTAAGGTTACTGTCTTACGATTCGCGAAGTTAGTGTATTTTCTGAGGACATCAACTCTTCACAACATTTGGAAAAGGTTAGTAGCTGTTAGATATAGGTTAGTACCTGTAAGATATACGTTAGTAGCTGTTTGGTAAAGCTTACTAGCATAAGAGCTAGTTTTGGATAATATTTACGAGCCGCATCACAGCTCACGTTATTGTTGCGAATCTCTCGCTGCCACACGTTGCTGGAGTAAGGTATGCCCCATAATGCTATGTTTTTTGCAGTGTTACCCAACCAACGTGGGTGTGGGGTCACTGGGGGCGGTAGCCCCCACCTATAATACTAGGATAGGATAGGTAAGGTTGTTAGGTTAGGCTAATGGGACATTTTTTATTTTATTACCACAAATTTCCCAAGTGTTTTTTTATAAAAAAATAATAATAATTTGCATCAATATACAGGGTGTTCCAGTAATGCTTTTCATAAATTATATGGTGGACTCATCAGACAAAAATAAGAATAAATTACTCTATGAACATGAGGTTGAGTATTTATAATAACAGAGTTATTACACGATTTAAGTTAACGATAGATACAATGCCATTCAGTCCAAGGGGTAATGTTGCCATTTTAGTGGATTATATCCATTTGGTCTTCGCTATCGCTTGCTAGCCTCAAGATAGTGACCAGTAGCGATCTGACTTTTCGGTAGAAAAATATGTCCGGCTTCGCCGGATTTGATTTTTCTACCGGCGAAGCCGGACATATTTTTCTACCGAAAAGTCAGATCGCTACTGCTCACTATCTTTGAGGCTAGGAAGAGATAGCGAAGGCCAAATGGATATAATCCACTAAAATGGCAACATTACCCCTTGGACTGAATGGCATTGTATCTATCGTTAACTTAAATCGTGTAATAACTCTGTTACTATAAATACTCAACCTCATGTTAATAGAGTAATGTATCCTTATTTTTGTCTGATGAGTCCACCATATAATTTATGAAAAACATTATTGGAACACCCTGTATTGTGTTTGTAATTAATTAGAAATCTTGGGAAAACCTATTTTCCCCATTAGGCCTATCGATCGATGTTAAGACACCCCCCCCCCTCCCATAGTGATTTGAAAAGACATTAGCCTAACCTAACAACCTTACCTAACCTCTTGCGCACACATCGATGACTTACACGAACAATGGTGGCCTCCAAGAATTAGACAGCATAATCCGAGAAGCAGTGACCAGCATCACCAACGTGGAATTTAAAGAACGGACCTGGACACAAGCCACCCTTCCTATTCGCCTCGGGGGCTTGGGCATACGGAGAGCCTCGGATATTGCCTCCCCAGCCTTTATCTCTTCCCTCATCGCGACCAACGACCTTGTAGTGTCCATCCTTTCTTCTCAACCCAGAATGACACTTAATGGGGATGTAGCAGTAGCGATTAACACCTGGAAGGAAAGTACAGGAGCAGAGGAGGAGCCTCAGGGTACCTCCAGGAGCAAGCAGAAAGCGTGGGATACCATCTCGGCGAAGAAAACTCAAGAAAATCTCCAAACCAATGCAGACCAGGTTGCAAAAGCACGCCTCCAGGCAGCCGCCCGTTTGGAGAGTGGCTTGTGGTTACACGCCATCCCCATCCCACCTCTTGGAACTCACTTGGATGCTGAAGCGCTCCGGGTTGCCATCGCGCTCAGAGTGGGTGCGGCAGTTTGTCACCCACACACTTGCAAGTGTGGTGGGGGGATGGATGCTCAAGGTCACCATGCCTTGTCATGTAATTACAACACAGGCCACCTGCCAAGACACTCTGCACTAAATGATGTCATAAAACGGGCCCTGCAGAGTGCTAACCGTGCATCAATCCTCGAACCACATGGACTTCACAGAGAAGACGGTAAACGGCCAGATGGGATGACCACTTTCCCTTACAAGAATGGCCGGTGCCTCGTGTGGGATGCCACATGTGTTGACACTTTCTCCACAACCAACATCGCCAGAAACGCCGACGAAGCAGGTGAAGCCGCCCGGATAGCAGAAAATAAAAAGCGAGAAAAATATCAAGCCATCGCCAGAAATCATCAGTTCGAGCCCCTGGCATTCGAAACTTCAGGAGCCTTCGGCCCCACCACCCTTAAGATGGTGAATGAAATAGGCCGTAAAATCAGAGAAGTTTCAGGAGAACCCCGGGAAACCCTCTGGCTCAAGCAAAGACTAGGGATGGCTATCCTCCGGGGCAATGCCACCAGCGTCATAAGCTCAGTTCGACTGGACTGGGTCATGCCACTGTGTGAGGCCCGGGCAGGACTGGTGTATCCGTAGTCTTTCCACAGTAGGGTAAAACAAAACATAAACTTTTTTTTGTATTTAACATGTGTGATGCACATAAATAAAAGGGGATGTGTCGGATGGTTGAAAGCCACAGTTGCTCGCGCTTTTGGGGCTAGCAACGCGTATTATGAAAAACATGTATCCTCCTTCATTCACTGTCCCCCCCATCACTCACTCAACCCCACAATTTGCCGAAGGATAACAGGTTTTTCACAATACGTAGACGGAGGTCTTTTCTAAAAAAAAAAAAAAAAAAAAAAAAAAAAAAAAAAATAGTATTATGGGTGGGGGCTGCCGCCCCAACACCCTCGCTGGTTGAGTACTAATCCCTTAGTAAATAAAACAAAAAAATGTCTGTCGATTATACAAAGGTGAAAGAAAAGCCAATGAAGTCTACGGTGTTTACTCTGCAATCTTCAGCTTTGATTGTACATTGATAACGGGAAAGTACCGTATTGACAACCTTGTTACGAAAATTCAATTTTAGTACCATACTTTTATATTAGGTTATTCCGAGGGTTTAACACATTTTCATATGTTCTTTAGAGCTATCGATAACTGGAAGTACCGTATTGACAACCTTGTTACGAAAAAGACATTTTAGTACCATACTTTTTTATTAGGTTTTGCCGAGGGTTAAAACACATTTTATTATGATCTTTAGAGCATATAGATTCAATATTGATCTTCAAATATATCAAAAAAAATTGTGGTATTAAAATAACATTGAACCGGCTAATGTCTAAAGTTGACTCGATTTTTATAACATAGGCTAGGTCTCGAAAATGCACAAACCCACATACTAGGAACCCGCAGTAGCTGGTATGCAAGGGCTAGTTTTGTATCCCACGTACTGGGTACTATGAACCCGCAGTAGCTGGCATGCAAGGGCTAGTTTTGCATCCCACGTAGGCTACTGGGTACTATGAACCCGCAGTAGCTGGCATGCAAGGGCTAGATTTGTATCCCACGTACTAGGTCTAGGTTAGGTTAGGTTGGGTTGTTTGGTTAGTTTAATATACTAGGTCTCAGAAACAAGCTTCGTAGTAGCAGTAGTAAAGTTCAAATAGGCTAGCGGTCGCACCACTATTGACAGCACATATAGTAATGGATGCACTATTTTGAGTTTTCACTAGCATTTCCCATTAATTTTCTTTGTTACAAGTGGGTTTTGTCTTTACATTATTGTTTGCCTCAACAATATCTTTTGTCTTTACACTATTGCTTGCCTCAACAATATCCAACTCGGTAGGTGATCAGGGTTATTTAACCCTCCTGACCCGGGCAGGCTCTCAAAATGACAGTGTGGGCTACCCGGGCGATCTGGCCAAAAATCGTCTAGGCCTAGGCTACCGTATTTTTGTTTAGTTTAACTGCTAGAAATTTCCCACGCATCTATAAATGTAGTGCGGTTTCCAATCTGTAGACTGGCGTTGAGTAGAGCTCTCTATGTCAACTGGTTCAGTTGTGATGACGATTTCAGTGGAGAGCACTTGCAGGCGATGTTAGCAATATGACCATCTTTTCACTACTGAAGCAACGACATACAGACATACAATAACAAACGAGTCTTCTCTTTCTTGTTTTCGGAGGTGCGGTGACGTAACGATCGGCTTTAAAAAAAAAAAAAAAAAAAAAAAAAAAAAAAAAAAAAAAAAAAAAAGAGACAATGAACGGAGGAAGGAAAAACACAGATAAAACAAAAAGGTCCATGTGCCTAAAGGCATCCTCCATTCATAAAATGTTTGTAACAACTGGATTTAAACATTTGTAGATTGTAAGTTTGTGGAAAGCAATTCGAGGGAAGTGAATTCCAAAGAGTAGTAGCTCTGGGGATAAATGAATTCTGATAAGCAGAAGTTCTGCATTGTGGAGGAGAAAGTGTAAATTCATGGGCGCTCTCAGCTGCCCTAGTTCTACAGGGAAAGATGTGGAGAGGCGGCACAATTGAAGCAAGTTCCTCGGAACAATTGCTGTGAAAATATCTGTAGAATAATGCAAGGGATGCAACGTTTCTTCGTATGGATAATGTAGGAAGGTCCTGTGTGATTGCAGGGTTATTGATTAATCTAATAGCTTTATTTTGAATTTTGTCCAACTGCCTCAATGCAACCACTCCACTTCCACCCCACAGAGGTGAACAGTAATCCATCTGAGAACGCACATGACTTTTATATATCACGGCCAACTGCTCGCCAGTGAAGAATTCTCGAACTCTGTACAGGAGTCCCAGTTTTTTAGAGGCATTCTTAGCAATGTTTCTAACATAATGTGTCCAGCTCAAGTTAGTAGTTAATGTTACACCGAGAATGTCAATACTAGGGGAAGTGGGAATATTTACATCATTACAAAATATATGGGAGTCAGTGAGATTCTTTCGGTTAGAAAATTGAATGTACTTGGTTTTCTGTGCATTAAAGGAAACTAGATTCTTTTGTCCCCATCCATTAATTCTAGAAAGGTCCTGGTTCAGAGAAATTGCAGTGTTTATTTTTGAATTTATAAGATCGGGTTGGGTGACAGAATTGGTAAATGTGAAGGAACTGTGGAGTGTTGAGTCATCTGCGTAGGAATGTATTGGATTATGAGTGGTAGATATGAGATCATTGATATGAATGAGGAACAGAATTGGGGCCAAAACTGATCCCTGGGGAACACCAGCATTTATTGAGTGAAATTGAGAATAAAGGCCATCTACCATTACACATATTTTTCTGTTATGAAGATAAGAAGAAATAAGTGGAACTAATGATGCAAGGCCGTAGTGTGACATCTTCGACAATAAGGATTGATGCCAGACTCTATCAAATGCCTTTGATATATCCAGTGCTATTGTATGCGTTTCACCATGTTGGTCTGTAGCTTGGTTGATTTGATGCGTAAGAAGGCAAAGCATGTCTGCAGTTGATCGACATCGTCTAAAACCATATTGCCTATCACTGATTAATTTATTGTTCTCAAGAATAATGCGTCGGACGCACGGCGTTCAGACCAAGCTGAATAGGCTTTCAAGCTTACAGATTTTAAAATGTCACCCGGGCTCCTGCCCTTAGTTCGTGGTGTCATTTTAAAATGACAACCGGGCCAGGAGGGTTAAATGTGCCCGCCACTCATAGTGGGTGTGACGTCACGATAGTCATTTCCTCCAGCCAATTACAGACGCTTTCTCGATTGTGACTGTGTTCGGATACACATGACCACCACCCTTGGCCACCACGGGTTTTTTTTATCCATAGAGTTTTTCAACCCCTCTCTTTCCCTGATATATTTCATGCCCTCCCCACCTATCGGGGTAAATATTTTAATATTGTTTAGGCAAACAACATAATGTGAAGTTAAAAGACACTTGTAACAAAGAATAATAATGCAAAACACTAGTGAAAACTCGAAATAGTGCGCCCGTATGTGTCCTGTCAATAGTGGTACGCCCACTACTCCTAATCTTACCGATTGTTCTTATGAAATAAAACAGTTTTGATAAGCATTGTGTGTTATAAATATGTCAACACTTTACGTGCCTGTGCTTAGTCTTCAAATGAGAACATGGACGATCTTCAAATATAACAAAATCTCTACCTCGTCTAATTATTCCCGTCTTGAGTCTGATTTACTTTCCATCCCCGAGACGAGACGTGAGCTTCCTAATTACAAGAGACAAGACATAAGCTCAAGATTTATTTTTAGTACATAAAAAAGAACATGCTTTCTTAAGGGGGAGGTAGTTGCTTTTTCTCCCTCATGTTTAGTCCCATTAACTTTGAGATTTTAAGACTTTAGTTCTATTGGTTTGGCAATTTTAGGATCTTTCGCCCTATTTCTTTGTCAATATAAAGACCTTTCGTGCCATTTAGGCGTCATATATTTCCTGGCAAGCGATAGCGAGCCGTTAATTTTAGAAGGAACAGGCCTTCGGCTGGGACATTTTTCTCCCGAAAAATATACAAATTTACCTTGAAGGAGGAACTTGGATGGTGTTCTTTTCTTTTTAACTTGATGGAGGTCTAGGGGGGAAACTAATATATATATATATATATATATATATATATATATATATATATATATATATATATGAGGAAATACATACGCCGATCCCCCATTAATTGTTTGTTTCTGAGAAACGTAACTACCGCTAGAAATGGTTTGTTCTTTAACTTCTTTCCGGTCAAGTCAGTCTCTACCGCTCTCTCTCTCTTTTAAATATATATATACACTGTATATATATGGTATATACTGTATGTCATCGACTTTATGAACATTTGCATCAGATAATATCTATATTTTGCAGTGTGTAGCTTACTCTGTTTTGGTTCAGATTAATAATTACACCATAATGTATTATAGGCCGTTTTGTGTCGAGCTACATTTTAGATATGCTTCCTATTTATATTGTATATTCAGGTCTAAAGTGATAGTATTCATTTATCTATCTATTGCCTGACGCCGTGATCCCCGAAGGGGTGGCCATAAGTACAAATAAGGGATACAAATATGTGTTATAAAATTAAGTAAACAAACTTTAACTAGAAACCGTTCCCTAATTATTGAGCCTGTTACTCGAAAACGTCCATCTTTTAAAAATGCAAGCCTAAGTAAATGGATGCTGGAAAATAAACGGCTTACAACTTTAATATCTGCCAGTCCATTATCGGAATCGTTTTCATAAATTAAATCACGAATGCCAGTCACATAGCCTCCGTGTATAATATATTAGACAGGGAGAGAAATACTTAGTGTAACGAAAGTGTGATAGCCCGGCAGATTAAGGGGTGACGGGTAGGGTCGGAGGACAGAATATTGGGCAAGGGGGGGGGGGGGAGCAGACAGGATAAGGGGGGGGGGAACAGCATTCATTTACCCGGCAGCTGCGGGGAGACTCTTAAGAGGTTTTACTGGGTGACTGCGGGGAGACTCTTAAGATCCTAGGCCTAAAAAAAAAAGAAATTTAAAACACCCCAGTGGCACTCAAAAAAAAAAAAATTGGTGTAGTGAGATAATTCCCCTCCCTACCTGCAATCACTCCTTCACATGAGTCAAAGTCCCCTCCTCCCCCCCCCCCCCCCACCCTTCAATTATCACCTATTTTCCCTGTTATTCCCTTCTTCATTGGTATATTTTCGTGTCGACATCTCCAAGCCGGTTTTAAGGTGACGTCATGTGACTACCGAGTGTGTTGCGTAAGGTAGGGTGTGGGTGAATGAGTCAGTCAAGCTTCAGGCTTCGCGAGGGGAGGGCCTGCCTCGCTCTGCTCCACAATTCATGAATAGACCAGCCGACTATAATTCGCGATTTTGACCATCCAAACACTATTCCCACTTGTTTTATTGTTGTTACATGTTACTATCTTCATCTTAAACATAAAATAGGTGCATATGGATTAGTATTAATTATATTTATGGTAAATTAATGATTTTAGTGAGGAATTAATCAGAATACCTACTAATAGGGGTATGGTGTATACTACAGGGGCTGCGCAATCCAGAGGTTAACCCATCTAGGAAAATAAACGCTAAACAAAATACCAAATGGGCGTCAAGCTAATCGGTGCCACTTGCAGGTGGCGATCTTAATAACAAATAACAGAAAACCTAAGATGCTATACACTTTTCACAATATATTAAGAAAGTGTACATATATTTTCCACAACATACTAAGAAAGTATTCATGTACATTTTCCACAACATGCTAAGAAAGTGTATGTATACATTTTCCACAACATACGTGTGGAAGACTGAAAAATGTATGTGAAGAGTGTAGATTGAGTGTAGGTAATACGTTCTTCAAAAAAAAGGCGTATACACAAGTACACCTGGCATAGACTTGTGAGGGGAGAGATTGTAGAGAGGGCATTGATGGATTATGTGCTGGTGACAAGGGAAAGATTGTGTAGACTGCTGGATGTGAATGTGATGAGAGGTGAGGCGGAGGGTATGTCAGATCATTACCTGGTGGAGGGAAAGCTAAGAGTTAAGAGTTACAGGAGAATAAGAGACAAGCGTGAAGTAAGAGAGGTAATAAAAGTTAGTGAGTTAGAGAAGAGTGAAAAAGAGAGGGAGTACAAGGAAAGACTAAATGAAAAGTGGATGGAAGTGAGAGAGATGGAAGAGAGAGAAGTAGAGATTGAATGGCAACAGTTTAAGGAAGGAGTGAAAGCAAGTGCAGAGGTAGTATGCGGCAAAAGGAAAGTAGGAGGCAGAGGTATCAGGAAGGGAAGCGAGTGGTGGAATGATACGGTGAGAAAGGCAGTTGAGGAGAAGAGACAGTGTTTTGAGAGGGTTTTACAGGATGGTAGTGTTGAGGTATGGGAGAGGTACAAGGAAAAAAGGAGAGAGGCAAAACGGAAAATTAGAGAAGCGAAAAAAGATGCAAACGAAAGGTGGGGCCAAAGGCTGAGTGAGAATTTTGAAGAACGAAAGAAGATGTTCTGGAAGGAGGTAAATAAAGTAAGGAAAGGAGGACAAAAGAGGGAAGAGTCAGTAAAAGATGAAAATGGAGAATTACTAGTGGAACCAGTTGAAGTGAGGAAAAGATATGCCGAGTATTTTGAATCTTTGTTAAATACAAGAGATGGAAGAGAAGCAGTGATTGAAGCAGAGGTGGATGGAGATAGGTTACCCAGGCCACCCAGGTGGCAGGGAATGAATGAAAGGATTGAGGAAAATGAGGTGAAAGAAGCAGTGAAACAAATGAGAGCGGGAAAAGCAGAAGGTTTGGATGGTATTGCTGTGGAGTGTATAAAGAAGGGTGGAGATGTGATAATAGATTGGTTGGTGAGACTTTTCAATGTGTGCTTTGCTGTGTCAATGGTACCAATAGACTGGAAGAGTGCATGTATTGTGCCGTTGTACAAGGGGAAGGGAGATCGGCAGGAGTGTTCAAGTTATAGAGGTATTAGTTTATTGTCAGTGGTTGGAAAGCTGTATGGCAGGGTGTTGATAGAGAGGATAATAAAGTGTACGGAAGTTGCAATAGGAGAAGAACAGTGCGGTTTTAGGAGGGGAAGAGGGTGCGTGGATCAGATGTTTGCAGTAAGACAGTTATGCGAGAAGTATTTAGAGAAGCATAAGGAGATATTTTGGGCTTTTATGGACTTGGAAAAAGCGTATGATCGTGTGGACCGTGAAGCAATGTGGAAGGTGTTAAGGATTTATGAAATAGGAGGAAATTTGTTAGAAGCAGTTAAGAGTTTTTATGAAGGGAGCAGAGCATGTGTGAGAGTAGGAAATGGTGAGTTGAGTGAATGGTTTGAGGTAAAGGTAGGTTTGCGACAGGGTTGTGTAATGTCACCATGGCTGTTTAATATGTTTATGGATGGTGTGGTGAGGGAGGTGAAAAGGAGAACTATGGGAAGAGGATTGGGTTTAGTAGGAAAGAATGGTAGAGATTGGGAGTTGAATCAGTTGCTGTTCGCTGATGACACAGCATTGGTGGCGGATTCTGATGAGAAACTGCAGCAGGTAGTCAAAGAGTTTGGTGTGGTTTGTGGAAGGAGGAAACTGAAGGTGAACGTCAATAAAAGTAAAGTAATGGTGTGTAATAGGGGAGAGCATAGGGTGAATCTAGATGTGAGGCTGGATGGGGAAATATTGGAACAAGTAGAGTGTTTTAAATATCTAGGAGGAACAATAAGCAGGAGTGGAGGTATGGAAGTGGAGGTAAAACAGAGAGTGTGTGAAGGAAGGAAGGTTTTCGGAGCAATGGGAAGTATGTGGAAGACGAGAAATCTCGGAGTGAAAGTAAAAAGTGCACTGTATCAAGGAATTGTTGTGCCAACAGTGATGTATGGGGCTGAGACATGGGCTCTGAAGAAAAAGGAGAAAAGAGGGCTGGATGTGATGGAGATGAGCTGCTTGAGGAGTATGTGTGGAGTTACTCGTAGAGACAGATTGAGGAATGAAGAGATACGTAGGAGAGTGGGGCAGCAGGAACATTTGTCAGCCAGAGTGGACAGAAGGGTGCTGAGCTGGTATGGTCATGTGGAACGAATGGGAGATGAAAGGCTTACAAAGAGAATATGTGAGTCAGATACAAGGGGAGATAGAAGGGCAGGAAGACCCCCATTGAGATGGAGAGACTGTGTAAGAAAGGCTTTGGATGATAGAGGAATGACTATAGATCAGGCAGGGGAAGTGGTGGTGGACAAGAGTGAATGGAGAATGCTTGTGAATAGTTGAGTGAACACGTGGTCATTTGGAGTAAGGGGTCGGGCGCAAGTTGGACTAGATAATAGTCCATCAGGCGCCTGGCCCGGGGAGACGATTAATATGAAGGGTGTGCCTGGAAGTGTGGTGGGAGGGCTTGTGGCTTTGGCTCCGCTGCATGTCTGCCTGCCGAGATCGGAACCTCTCCGGGTGGTCAGGGGCCGGGGGAGTACTGGAGCGACCTTGGTAACCCTGGTCTCTGGGTCTTCTCCTGGGTGACCTGGATGTGTGAGAGTTTGTGTTTTTTATCTGTGTTTATTTTTTGTTTTATGATGTTTTTGTGTTTTCCTTGTTCTTGCTCTGTCTTGAGTCGGCTACCCCCAAAATGGGGATTGGGCCTGAGCATATAGATAGATACTATGAAAGTGTATGTATACATTTTCCACAACATACTATGAAAGTGTATGTATACATTTTCCACAACATACTAAGAAAGTGTACCTATTCATTTTTCACAACATACTAAGAAAGTGTACATAAACATTTTCCACAACATACTAAGAAAGCGTATGTATACATTTTCTACAAAATACTAAGAAAGTGTACGAACAAGATGGTGTTCCTCCTGTTGTACTCAAAAACTGTTCTTCTGTGCTGACTCCCTGCCTAGGCAAACTGTTCCGTCTCTGTTTATCCCTTCTTGCTGGAAGTTTGCTCTCATTCATCCTGTCCCATAATTATAAGGTAGACCGCTCTCAACTCTCCAACTATCGTCCAATTGATATTATTTCTTGTATCTCTAAAGTTTGTTTTACTTTATTGTTTTACTTTATTCTCAATTCAAGATTTCTTATGTATTTTGTCTTCCCATAATATACTTTCCGGTCACCAGTATGATTCACTTAACCCGGGAACGGCACGGAGTTTCTTAAGAAGTTTGGACTCTTAACCCTTCTTTAGCGGGGCCCGACTTAAGTCTTTATGGAGAAGAAAGGACTATATGGCGGGGCCCGACTTAAGTCTGTGTGCAATTTTGGCGCAATATTGGCTCTGAGAGAGAGACGAGCGACGGGAGGAGCATAGGTTGCCTCATGACCGCTCGCCACGGTTGCCGTGGGCCTACTGACATATACTAGACACACATCCAGCCTCCCTCCCTCGCTACACATGTAATTATGTAACGAAATGACCGTATTTTAGCGATTTTGCCCTTCGGTTGCATGATCGTTGCAAGACAACCAGTAATCGTAGAAGGATGGTTCAGGTGTCATTGGAAAGATCAATTAACGCCCTTTCAGGGATACATAATTGTATTATGCTCTGGCTCTTGTTTATGCATGAAAAAGAGCACAGAATTAAGCTTGTTTATGGTATAACCACCCGCTTGGCAGGCAGTAGAATTTACCGACCTAGCCGCTCGTCGAGTGTTAAGATCCAAGGTCTAAAAAAAGTCTTTTAAAAGACTCCAGTAGCACTCAAAACAAAGGAATGTGTGATTGAGTGAGATAATTCCCCTCCTTACCTCCTATTACTTCTCCATATGTGTCAACCCCCCCCCCCCTTAAATTAACACCTATTTTTCATCTTATTCACTTGTTTATCGGTTTATTTAATGCGCCAATATCCAAGGTCGTCAACTGTTCATATAGAGAGCGTGGGAAGAGAAAGAAAGCAAGACTAAGGGCTCAGTCTGCCTTCAGGCCTCAGAGAGGAAGGATATATGTCGCGTTCGCCTCTCACCTCATGACTGGAGGGTCGGCAATAATTTGTCTTTTTCACCCCCCAAATACTATTCCCACTTGTTTTATTGCTGTTACATGTTAATATCTTCATATTAAACGTAAAACAGGCGCATATGAATAAGTAATAATTATATTTATGGTAAAATTATAATTTTAGGCGGGAATGATGCCAAATATCCTCGCTTGGTGGGAGGGTTTGAATTACCAATAGTGCGCCGCTCTCGAGTTAAGGGCTGCTCTGCTGGTGATTATCATATCTTGGTTAACCTCCTTCCAGGACTTCAGTGATACCTTTTTTATTTTGCTATAAATATACAGTATACTGTATATATTTTATATATATATATATATATATATATATATATATATATATATATAATTATATATATATACTGTATATGTATATATATATATATATATATATATATAATATGGACTGGTAATCCAAAGAACCCGGGTTCAAATCCCAATATGTCAATGGGAAGATATTATTGGGACGGAATTTGTGCTGTATGTAGTATCAGTGCATTACCATAAAGCCCACCGAAACGCCAAATAAATACCCTCACTGTTCCCTGATTAACTAGCACTGGATGAGTATTCAAAATATGCCATAGGGATGCAATGCCTAGTGAGTTAACCCACTGAGCCCCAGCTAGTTTATAATAAATGTACCACCCAGGACCAGCAGGTTTTGAAGAAAAAAAAAATCCAGAAAACACCAGGAATAGGTTAGGAATAAAGGAAAACCCACAAAAAACCGATCCCCTAGGTCAAAAAGGGGTCCTACGGTGAGCCCGAAAGTCGGATTTACATGAGGGGAAAATTGAAGGCAAAAACACCCAAAAACAGGTTTTTGCGCACTCATGCGCACGCGGTTGGACTTTGAAAGTTTTCAACCATCGCCATGATTGCTTGGGATACTTACACAGTTCCCATACAAATCTGAGCCCTCTAGGTGCCATAGAACCGGAGTAATTAACAGTGACGCAAAGTTGTCGTCGCTGGGGTTTAGCGTTACAAACATTGCCGACGACAACGTGTTGTCGCTGGGGTTCAGTGGGTTAATTAATTAATTACTCAATAGATGGCATTCTGAGGGTGAGGGTCCGAGTCTAGGAGGTGAGACAGTGAAGCAATGGAGCAAGGCAGCTTCAGAGATGGGGCTGATTTGATCCATAAATGAGCAACTAAGCCCCATGCATCCTGGGAAGGCAAGATGGCAGGGGCAGGTTGCAGCTAAAAGTGCTTCACATGTATCACCCTCTAGATTGGAACGAGACCTCACGGGCTTCACCGTTCAATGTAAAATGGTTGAATGTACAGGTTCTCAGCTTATGCCCGAAAGAGAGTAGTTGGAATATAGAAAAAATATATAGAAAAAACAAAATAAATAAATATATACAGTATATATATATATATATATATATATATATATATATATATACATGGATAGATAGATAGATAGATATTGTGAAGTAGATATATTATTTAATATTATTCAGTAGAAAAGTGTCTATAATTGATACCCACAGGATTGTTTGTTTTGTCTATATTCCAACTACTCACTCTCGGGCATAGGCTGATAGCCTTTACACTCTACCGCTGAACACGGTGAGGCCCGTGAGGTCTTGCTCCAGTCTAGGGAGTGAGATATGCGAAGCACCCATGGCTCGAAGCAACTCCATCTCTCAAGCCGCCTCGCCTCTGTGCTTCACAGTATCATTCCCCAGACTCGGACCCTCACTCTCAGAACGCTACCTATTGAGCAATTAACTTACTAGGCATTGCCCTCCTGTAGCATATTTTTTAACACTCAACGAGCGGCCTAGGCGGTATATTTGACTGTGCCGCCCAGCGGGTTTTTTTTACCATAAATGGGGTTGTTTCCGTGGTCTTTTTCATGCATAAACAAGAGCCAGAGCGTAATACAAGTATGAATCCCTGAAAGGACGTAAATTGAGCTTTCCAATGACACCCGAACCATCCTTCTACGATCACTGGTTGTCTTGCAAAGATCGTGCAACCGAAGGGCAAAATTGCTAAAATACGGTCATTTCGTTACATAATTACGTGTGTAGCGAGTGAGAGAGGGTGGAGTAGTGTGGAGTACATGTCACTGGGCTCACGACGGTCGTGGCGAGCGGTCATGAGGTAATCTACGCTCCTCCCACCGCTCTCTCTCAGAGTCAATATTGCGCCAAAATTGCACACAGACAAAAGTCGGGCCCCGCCACATTGTCCAGCTTTTTAGATACGGACTTAAGTCGGGCCCCGCTAAAGAAGGGTTAATATGGAAATATTCATACGCTATTTAATCAGGGAACAATAAGGGTATCTTTTTGGCATTTCGGTGTGCTGTGGTAATGCACTGATACTAGGTACAGCACAAACTCCATCCCAATAATATCTTCCCATTGACATATTGGGATCCGAACCCGGGTCCATTGGATTAC
>JBAKBP010012002.1:15000-69668 GCA_037953745.1 Lithodes maja | reverse complement strand
GTGTTGGTGGGTGTAGTCCTGGTATGAAGGGTCGTGGTTGTAGTAGTCTGTGTAGTAGTGTTGGTGGGTGTAGTCATGGTATGAAAGGTAGTGGTTGTAGTAGTTTGGGTAGCCTAGTAGTGTGGGTGAGTAGTCATGGTAGGAAGGGTAGTAGTTGTAGTAGTTTGGGTAGCCTAGTAGTGTTGGTGAGTAGTCATGGTATGAAAGGTAGTGGTTGTAGTAGTCTGTGTAGTAGTGTTGGTGGGGGTAGACATGGTATGAAGGGTAGTGGTTGTAGTAGTTTGGGTAGTAGTGTTGGTGGGTATAGTCATGGTATGAAAGGTAGTGGTTGTAGTAGTTTGGGTAGCCTAGTAGTGTTGGTGGGTATAGTCATGGTATGAAAGGTAGTGGTTGTAGTAGTCTGTGTAGTAGTGTTGGTGGGTGTAGTCATGGTATGAAAGGTAGTGGTTGTAGTAGTCTGTGTAGTAGTGTTGGTGGGTGTAGACATGGTATGAAAGGTAGTGGTTGTAGTAGTTTGGGTAGTAGTGTTGGTGGGTGTAGTCATGGTATGAAAGGTAGTGGTTGTAGTAGTTTGTGTAGTAGTGTTGGTGGGTGTAGACATGGTATGAAAGGTAGTGGTTGTAGTAGTCTGTGTAGTAGTGTTGGTGGGTGTAGTCCTGGTATGAAGGGTAGTGGTTGTAGTAGTTTGGGTAGCCTAGTAGTGTTGGTGGGTGTAGTCATGGTATGAAAGGTAGTGGTTGTAGTAGTCTGTGTAGTAGAGTTGGTGGGTGTAGACATGGTATGAAGGGTAGTGGTTGTAGTAGTTTGGGTAGCCTAGTAGTGTTGGTGGGTATAATCATGGTATGAAAGGTAGTGGTTGTAGTAGTCTGTGTAGTAGTGTTGGTGGGTGTAGTCATGGTATGAACGGTCGTGGTTGTAGTAGTCTGTGTAGTAGTGTTGGTGAGTAGTCATGGTATGAACGGTCGTGGTTGTAGTAGTCTGTGTAGTAGTGTTGGTGAGTAGTCATGGTATGAACGGTCGTGGTTGTAGTAGTCTGTGTAGTAGTGTTGGTGGGTGTAGTCCTGGTATGAAGGGTCGTGGTTGTAGTAGTCTGTGTAGTAGTGTTGGTGGGTGTAGTCATGGTATGAAGGGTCGCGGTTGTAGTAGTCTGTGTAGTAGTGTTGGTGGGTGTAGTCCTGGTATGAAGGGTCCTGGTTGTAGTAGTCTGTGTAGTAGTGTTGGTGGGTGTAGACATGGTATGAAGGGTAGTGGTTGTAGTAGTTTGGGTAGCCTAGTAGTGTTGGTGGGTATAATCATGGTATGAAAGGTAGTGGTTGTAGTAGTCTGTGTAGTAGTGTTGGTGGGTGTAGTCATGGTATGAACGGTCGTGGTTGTAGTAGTCTGTGTAGTAGTGTTGGTGGGTGTAGTCCTGGTATGAAGGGTCGTGGTTGTAGTAGTCTGTGTAGTAGTGTTGGTGGGTGTAGTCCTGGTATGAAGGGTAGTGGTTGTAGTAGTCTGTGTAGTAGTGTTGGTGGGTGTAGTCATGGTATGAAGGGTCGTGGTTGTAGTAGTCTGTGTAGTAGTGTTGGTGGGTGTAGTCATGGTATGAACGGTCGTGGTTGTAGTAGTCTGTGTAGTAGTGTTGGTGGGTGTAGTCATGGTATGAACGGTCGTGGTTGTAGTAGTCTGTGTAGTAGTGTTGGTGGGTGTAGTCATGGTATGAAGGGTCGTGGTTGTAGTAGTTTGGGTAGTACTGTTGGTGGGTGTAGTCATGGTATGAAAGGTAGTGGTTGTAGTAGTCTATGTAGTAGTGTTGGGCGGTGTAGATATGGTATGGGGGCTCTTGGTTGTAGTAGTTTGGGTAATAGTGTTGGTAGTAGTGGTGGTAGTGGAAGAAGGAGCTAGAGATAAGATGACCTTGTTTACATTGGTCCCTCTGATATACACTGCTCTTTGTATTAGATGCAAAAATATCAAAAAATTAGGTATTTAATTAAACATAGCAAATAAGTCACAAGTGCCGTTTAAAAGCTAAGGTGAAAATTAGTACACAATCAAAATAGTTAATAAATCATAAAATAATCTATTGAATAGAACGAAGGATAAATTATGAAATTAAGCAAAATACTAGTATTAGCGACCATTATTACAATTACAAGTTACTTAAGTATAAAATATGGTAAAATATAAGCCATCTATAAAATTAATAAAATATAATAACATTAGTAGTTTAAATTTGTAAAAACTATAATTGTTAAAAGCTGAATAACAGTTATTTAGCCTAAAAGTGATGCTTTGAGAGGGCTCAGACAGTTTTATGCTAAAAATCATATATGTTCATTTATCTCTGTATATTGTAAGTTGGTGGTCATCGATGCTTGTACTGTATAACGTTTGCTGTACAGAATAGCCATATATGTAACTAACCTAGCCAGAAGAACTAGATCATCAGCATAGCCCAGGATATTACATTTCACATCTCCCAAGGATGGAGTCACGAAAGAAATACAAGGAACAGCACCGCTGATAAGGGAAGGAAACGAATGGAAGTTGCCTATACTGCTGTTTGTTGACGATACAGTTTCGATAAGCGATAAAGAATGGAAGTTGCAACGTCTGGTAAATATGTTTGGAACAGTGTGTGAACAAACACGAATATGAAGGTAAATGTGGGGAAGAGTAAGGTTATGGTAGTTGAAAGGGGTGCAGCCACAGAGTGTGAGGTGAGGTTGAACGGTCTGGTTACAGAGAATGTTAGCTCATTTAACCCACTGAGTACCAGCTAGTTATAAATAAATGTACCACCAGGGACCGGCAGGTTTTGAAAAAAAAACAAAATCCAGAAACAATAGCGAATGGGTTAGGAATGGAGGAAAAAAAAAAATATCAAAAAGGTCAAAAAGGGGTCCTACGGAGCCCCCGAAAGTCAATTTTACACGAGTAAAAAAAATAAGGCAATAACCCCCCAAAACCATGTTTTTGCGCGCTCACACGCACGCGGTTGGACTTTGAGAGTTTTCAACCATTGGCATGGCTGCGTGGGATACTTACACAGTTTCCATACAAATCTGAGCCCTCTAGGTGCCATAGGACCGGAGTAATTAACACTGACGACAACGTTGTCGTCACTGGGGTTTACAGAAAAATACATTGCCGACGACATGTTGTCGTCGCTGGGGTTCTGTGGGTTAAATATTTGGACAGTGTGTTGAGTAAAGATGGGAGTATGGATGAAGAAGAGCGGGAGAGGGTGCAACAAGGGAAGAGGGTTGTAGGAATTCTGAAAGCAATAACAAGAAATAGGATGGTCGGCATGGAAGTAAAGATGTCCTTGCATGGTAATCCCAACATTGACTTACTGGAGCAAAGTATGGACATTGTTGGAGAGACATATATCAAGAGTGAGAGGGGTGGAAATGAGTTACTTGCGAAGTGCGTGCAGATTTACAATAGGGTTAGACAGATGAATGAGGAAGTACGAAAACGGTGTGGTGTGGATGTAAATGTGCTGGAAAGTGTGAAAAGGAACTCCTTGAGATGGTTTGGCCATGTGGAATGTATGGGAAGCCAGAGAATGACTAAGAGAGTGTATGAGAGCGAGGTAGAAGGACGGAGAGGGAGAAGTAGACTGAAAGAGAAGTGGAAGGATGGAATTAAGAAGTGTAATCATGAAAGCGGTGCTGGATGGGAGGAGGGGCGTCGACTGACTGGGGACAGAGGGGCATGGGACCGTTTCGTTCGTGGCGACCCCTTCGGGTATCACGGCGTCCGGCAATAAATAGATAGATAGATCTCCCATTATACAGCCAGATTTAGTTTCAACTACTTCATTAAATATTTCATCTACAGTAAATTATAATAATTGAAAAAAAGGCAAGAAAACTCTCCCCTGTCTCACTAACTTCTCAATGTAACTGTACTTGCTGCATGACGTCTGTCAATTTACAATAATTGTTTGTTTATTTCTTAGGTAATGTAGTACAATAATAATATGGTCTACCGGTATATTACAGCAACACAACATTTTTGCTAAAACATAGTGATCAACTTGATCGAAGGTCTTGCTAAGATCAATAAATGTAGCTAATGCTGACTTCCTGCAGTTAGTATACTTTTTCATTATATCTTTGAGGATAGAACAAGCTTTAGTAGTTGAGGATCCAGCTTTAGAACCTAGCTGTCACATTGTTTGTTTTCTGTTACAACGTCTAGAATATATAATTGTAAGAGTTTCAAGAGACACGAGGACTGCATTCATCACCATCATCATCATCAGCCTGAGTTAGTCCACTGCATGACAAAGGCCTCTCCCAAACGTTTCCACTCCAACCGGTCATATGTTAGTCTGTTCCATCCTACCCCAGCAAACTTTGTGATATCATCCCTCCATCTAGTTCTCTGTCTAGCTCCATCCCTAGGTTCCCATTCTGTTGCTCTAGTTGTCCATCTGTTATCATCTCTTCTAAATATATGACCTGCCCAGGACCATTTCCACTTTTTTATGGTACTGAGAATATCTTCTACTTTTGTTTGTTCTCTTATCCAAGAGGCTCTCTTCTTATCTCTCCACGTTATGCCTAACATTATCCTTACCGGTCGGTAATTAGGAGATTCGGTAAAGTGTTTTTATTATTATTATTATTTTTTTTTTTTTTTTTTTTTTTTTTTTTTTAAGAATAATGCACATCAGTAACTTTCCAGGGAGATCGCAATGCATACAACTAGTATTTAACACCTTACGAGCGGCCTATGCGGTTTATTTATATGTACCGCCCAGCGGGGTGTTTTTAGCCAAAATAGGGCTGTTTACGTGATCATTTTCATGCCTAAATAAGACCCAGAACGTAAAACAAGTATCTATTCCTGAAAGGGCATAAACAGAGCTTTTGAATGACACCATAACGATCCTTTTATGATGGCTAGTTTTCTTGCAATAACCGTGCAACGCGAGTGCAAAAAGCATGTAATTAGGCACTTTCCCCATACAATTCCGAATATAGCGAGTGAGAGAGGGAGGGAGGAGGTGGGATTCGTGTCAGTAGGTTCGCCGCGGTGGTCTGGAGCAGTCATACGCTCGCTACTCTCCTGCCACCACTTGTTTCTCTCTCTCAGCCACATTACGTGCTGAAATTGCCACACGATATATGTCGAGCACCGCCACATAGTCCAGCTTTATTTAACTCGACTTATGTTGCTCGCCGACATTTAAGGGTTAAAAAGTGAGCAGGATTATATGAAAAGGTTTCTGATGAGTTTCTAAAAAAAATTGGGTGGACTTGGTCATATTAAGGCGAATATATAAAAACAAATAAATAAAAATAAGTATATATAATATATATACAGTATATACTGTATACGCCTACAGTATATTATAGGTTTGATTCCCGAAGAGAAGTAGAGAAAACCTAATATTTAGTAGGGGCCCCGGAATCATTGACGATGTTGCCTATTAGCATAATAGTCTCCATTCAACACCCACGTCGGTAGTTTGAATCAACCGCCGCGGGGAAGAAAAAGAGTCATCTTCATAAGTGCAACGCTACTTCTCTTATGGAATCGTCACAGATTGGGTACCCACTACGAAAAAACTTTCGTAAAAAATAAGAGAAAAAGGAAAAAAAATTATCCTTTAACACTGTTATCAACAAGCTTCCCATATTCGGTGGATTTTCTTGTGTTGTGGCTTCTTACCGCCTCTCGCCAAGCGGAACAATTCGTCCTTCAATGATATATCAAGATAAAAACCTCAAAATATCAGCGAATGGGAAGGTGATGGCTGGGAGGGTCCTCATCGTCAATGATTCCGGGGCCCCTACTAAATATTAGGAGTTCTCTACTTCCCTTCGGGAATCAAACCTATAATTTAATAGTGGCCCCTCCATCATTGACGAAGTTGCCTGAATTCCAAGACTGGAGGGGGACATTCGCAATATCGTATCCTCAATAACCGCAGGGTAAAGTCATGAATCCTTATAACAGGGAAAGGTATTCTATTGTTTGCAACAATATAGAAAATATAAAATAAAAAAAAGAGTGTGAGCAGTGCGTTGCTTCAAAGAAGCCTGCTTGAGCAACATAGTCCTCTTACATGAGGTCCTCCTACATGAGGTGGTAGTTGTAATTTGTGATACCTAGAGCTAATGCAAAAACTTATAATCACATTGACCAGAAACTTGGGCTGAGCCCAGCTTGTCTGTTTGGTCCACCCATTGAGTCACTTCGACCAATAACATCACTTTTCTATCTAGTGAAACTAGAATAGAAACCTTAATTTTACATCTACAAATGACATACATACTGCATACAATTGACTAACATCGGGAATACAAGTAGTAAAACAAAAAACAAAAACGTGTCACAGAGATATTGCCTTAATCCAGATGTAGAGAAATGGAAGACAGAAGCTAACTTGATTCTCAATTACTAAAAGGGATAAACATAAGCAGTTAATCCTGCGATTGGGGCACACTCTCTGTTCACAACGGACTCTAGCAAAGTGGTGTAGAGTGAGGAAAACAAGTACTACCCTTGAGTAAACTAATAGCACCAGAAAAAAAAGCTGGCTATTTCACAACGTACACCGGGGGGAGGGGGGGGGGGGGGGCTGTAAAGTGCTGCTATCCTAAGAGGATTATGCAAGAACCTTGAAACAAAAATGCTGGTAGCCTAAAGTGGCCGTGGTCATGTCCCCCCCCCCCCCCCCCCACCAGCGTAAAAAATCTGGACATGTAAGATTTTTTGAAAATTCTAAAATTAACCTAAATCACCCGGTTCTGATCACCTCTAGGTCAGAGATAGCCCAGGGTCAGCAAGGCTGGCCAAAGGGTAAGGTTTGAATTCCTTCGGCGTAATGCCGGCGGGAAGTAGAAACCTAAACGGGACCATCAAGAAACTGTAAGTGACTCCGGTCCCCCCTTGTAATGATTGTGTCCTAACCATAGGGGTGGAAAGAAGAGAGAACTGACAAGTTCGTAAGGCTTTTGGTGGCTCCAGACAATTATCGGTTAAAAGAGCAGAGAGAGTTCTATTCCACTTGGGACTGCTAGCTGAGTAAACTTGTCTAGAATTCCACTGGGAATCCCGTAAGTATGAAACTCATGGGCTGAAAGCCTCGGCACTCTGTCTTTGTAAAACCGGGACTCCTTGCTCCAGTTGCGGCAGGAGACACCGTTAAGTGAAAAGAAAAGGACGACCACGCCTGCCTTAGGTTAACATAACATTTGGGGGAAAAAAGGGGAGGAGCCGACCAGAAGAAAAACTAGGGGGGATGTATTAAACAACGTTCCCCGGGTCAAAAGTTAATTATATGAGAGAAGGGACCCGCTCTTGAGCTGCCCCTGACTCGGGTAATTGGGCTAAAAAAAACATAGATCACTCCTTTTTTTAACACCACTCGATTGAGTAAAGGATGATAAAAGAGAGGAAAAAATCTCCGTAAGATTTGGAGGGTGAGCCTACCCGCCGGGACGAAGCCTCCCTTCTGACGCCGGGATCCCACCCAGATCGCGAACCAAAGCTACGGTCCAGCCAAAATTTCATAGATGGAGAGAACCAACTAACTGCTTGTGTTATGTCGCACGGAAACTGGGGAACTAAACGTGGTACTCCATAGGGAGCCTACAGTGTAACGGTAGGTAACCCTGTCTCTGTTGTTACAAACACCGAGTCGTAGCTACACCCCACATGGAGTAAACATATCTGCCAAATCGTCAGTACCCTGGTCTACCGAAGGTATAAGGGTAGTAGACTGCCGGCCGACGTTTCTATTTAAACTATAAAATCTTTATGATATTGGCTGTTTTTTTGAAGGAGAAGCCTGTGCTTTTGCATGTCCGGCCCGGGGTTAGCGGTGTTCGCATGTCCCCGTGACCGTTGAACACGGGCCCACTAGAGTTTTACCCCAACCATCATTCAGAAGGTTCTGTGAACACGTGCTCACTAAAGGTTTACCCCAACCATCATTCAGAAGCTTGTATTTATGTCCTTGTTAGCGCCGGTTGAGGTGAAGCCTAGCTTCCCGCGACCAGTTTCCGGCGTGCGCTTGCGTGTACCAGCGCAGTCCGGACGTGCAGTTGGCCGTATATATAAAAGTCAGTGCGTTCTCAGATGGATTACTGTTCACCTCTGTGGAGTGGAAGTGGAGTGGTTGCATTGAGGCAGTTGGACAAAATTCAAAATAAAGCTATTAGATTAATCAATAACCCTGCAATCACACAGGACCTTCCTACATTATCCATACGAAGAAACGTTGCATCCCTTGCATTATTCTACAGATATTTTCACAGCAATTGTTCCGAGGAACTTGCTTCAATTGTGCCGCCTCTCCACATCTTTCCCGTAGAACTAGGGCAGCTGAGAGCGCCCATAGTTTACACTTTCTCCTCCACAATGCAGAACTTCTGCTTATCAAAATTCATTTATCCCTAGAACTACTACTCTTTGGAATTCACTCCCTCGAATTGCTTTCCACAAACTTACAATCTACAAATGTTTAAATCCAGTTGTTACAAACATTTTATGAATGGAGGATGCCTTTAGGCACAGGGAGCTTTTTGTTTTATCTGTGTTTTTCCTTCCTTCGTTCATTGTCTCTTAAAAAAAAAAAAAAAAAAAAATGTAAGGTGGCGTGGCCAACACTTGGTAAAACACTGAATCCAGCCTCGAATCCCATTGCACTAGTCCGGCGGAGGGGGAGAGAAGGACGTAGGAGGATAGGAAAAGGACTGCTACTACAATTGTCATGAGAGTATACTAAAAATGTTGCGGCTAAGGGACGTTGAAAAAATGCCCGCCGGCAACTGCTCACTTGGTGGTTGTAACACTTAGGGAGACCTAAATGGGGGTCCCTTACTCAATTGAAGCATCACCCTAATATTTCTCTGAGTCTGATCATTGAAGGGCTACGCGGTCAAGACCGGAGAGAACACAATCTCATAAAAACAAAATCTTAGGTAATCCCTGAGCCATAACGAGTCTGAGTAGCTGTCATGACCTGACTGCCTAAAAATACGGCTTCCGCCGCAGGGGGTGGGCGGGTTTAACACAGGCTTGGCAAAAAACCCGGGCTATGTCCCTAGTTAAGAGGAAGCTACTACAGGTGGAAGGGCATTACCTTCTACCAGGAAATCCCTTTGGAGGTTACAAAGTTCAGGGGCAATGAAGGGGCAGGGGAAGAATCCTCTGCTGCTAACTGAGGGGCTATGAAAAATAGCTAGAGGGACTCCACCCCGGTTGATGGTTTGGCCAGTCAAAACTCGGCAATGTGGGGAGGGGGAACTGGCGACAAGGAATTGGATGTAATATCTAGCACAATTGCTGGAGGTCTTGATCCCATCTCACCCAAGGACCATGGCCCACCTCACCCAGATTTGGGAGAGGTGGAAAATTTACCGGAGGCATGTAACCTGACCGCTTAACCGGCGAGCATTCCGGGTATGTGTTGTCCCCGCCGCAATACTGTTTCCTGATCCTGACAACTAGCATCCAAGCGAAAATATTTCTATTTCCCGGCATTAGGGACAAGGCATATGTTATGTCGAGGATATTTTGGAGATATTTTAAGGCTTAGGAAACAACATTGGGTAAAAACTGAGATGATCGATTGGACTGCTATCGAGTCGATCTTTGAAAAAAACCCTGGAACTGATGCGACCAAGATCACCCATCCGTTCGTGGTATGTTGACCGAGAGACAGTGAACCCCGGTGGGCTAAGTCCCTAGAGTTTATCGTGAGAGAACACATCCCCCTCACTCTGCCGGTCCTAAATTAGCGAAATAGATGAGGATCCTTCCTCGATTCCAACATCCAAGTGGGATTGAAAGCTAGAGATCATTGAGTAATGAACTTATGCCTCCGACTTGAAACCCACTTTGGTCTTACTGAGTCCGTAATGATTTATTTATAAATACACCTAACACGGGGCGAATGCGCCGGGAGGGCTGGTATGATTAAACAAAACGAGACTAATCTATGGAAGAAGTGAGAAAAGGTCTACTAAGTATACCGTGTACCCCATTGCCAACTCAAATCAGAAGGGTTAGACTAACACTAGATCTCTAACTCGTCGTATTTAGGGGAATGTCGGGGAGGAAAAAACACTAACAATGTGCTTGCCACCTCTCCTTACCGGCGGCACATGACGAAATCCAAGTATGTGAATTCAGAGTGCCATTCCGAGTCTACAGGTTTGGCTGTCTGCCGCGACAGGACGCAGGGATCAGCCACTTATACATAGTATTAGGGTGAACCTGAACCGTTCCAACTAGGCCTGGCGACGTGCAGTTTCAAGTACCTATAATAGGAAATCCCCTGTAGATACCAAGCAAGCTGATGTCTACAGATAAGCTTGTAAAACGGTCCATGCACAGACAGTATAAAATAACACATTGTACTTGTAAGAGTTATGTCGTTAAATTACAGCTGAATGCATCCAAATTCGTTATCCGTAAGATCTCGTAACCTATTACAGATTCGTCAACAAAAGAAGGTAAAAAACTGGGCATCTTTTTACTTCATTTTAGGATAAGAGAGAGAGCCGTCTCGCCGGCTGAAGTTCAGCTGAAACAAACGAGCTGTCTCGCCGGCCTAACTTCATGACAATTATGAGCCGTATGACTGGCTTAATTAATCGCAGGAACCATTAATCGAGATACTGATCGACCCCTCTTACCTTAGATTTTTTAAGGAAAGAAAAATTGACTTACCCATGCCGGCGACCTAGGTTCCATTACTCGGGAGTGTCAATCTAGAACGATGTCCGGCGAAGCCTGGAGGGTTCTTGTATTGGGGGGTGTGGGGGTGGGGGGTGTCAGGTGTTACCTCACTGGGTCTGAGTCATAGCCAATGGCTAATTGCTCAGCTAAGTGGTGAGTATTGGTTGCCTAGATGCAACAATATACCTGATTCTGGGGAAATTTGTTTTGAAAGTTAGCAACTGTAAACAATTTCCATACTGTGGCCACTCAGGTATCTATCGATCATGGCTGCAAGGCCCGAATGATCTATACAGAAACTCACCCAGTCCGCACAAGGATTGCTGGGAATTCCAGAGGCAAACTTAGATGCAGCCTGTAGCAATCTTAGAGTGCAATTCATAAAAATGTTAAAATTCAAAAGGGGAGGTATGTGTGGAGGCAAAAGTGCAAATTTTGACTGAACCACTAACCCCCCCCCCCACCCCTTTTTCCCTTTCCTACACCGGGAACGGGATAGTCTCTTGCCATGCTGATCTGGAAAGAATTTCCAGGAATCAATGCTCTGATCTGGGAGTAACAATATTGAGTAACCTAAAACCGAGTCAACAATGTTCAGAAGTTGTTAAGAAGGCAAACAAAATAATTGGCTTTATAGGCAGGTCATTTGAGCATAAATCCAAAGAAGTTATCCTAACCCTTTACAATTCCTTAGTCCGCCCTCTTCTGGAATACTGCGTTCAATCCTGGTGCCCTTATTACCAAAAAGATATAAACAAGCTAGAACGAGTTCAACGTAGAGTTACCAAAATGATACCTAGCCTAAAGAACAAACCATACGAAGAGCGTCTTAGAGAATTAAATCTATTTCCTTTAACCCAGCGCAGATTAAGAGGCGACTTAATTCAAGTGTTCAAAATCATCAAAGGCATCGACAATATGAACTGTAGTAAGTACTTCACTATCAACCAATCTAATTACACACGGGAAACGGTTGCAAAATTATTGGTAAACCTTTTAACTCGCACGAATCTAAGAATTTCTTCTTCAATCGAGTTGTCAACTTGTGGAATGGGCTTCCCCGAAACGTTATAGACTGCAGCACCGTTGATTCATTTAAATTCCGCCTAGACAAATATCTCGCATCAAACCCGCGACTGACTGCTTTTGTAAATGAATAACTTTATCCTCCCCTCAGTTACTAACCCATATGTCCCCTACTAACTTCCTAGTCCTGCCACATTAGTGGCAGGGCAGTAGTTCCCTTTCCAATGTTCCCTTACCCACTCTAAACCACTGTTTGGACACTTGATCCTCAGTGTTTTGGAGGACAAAGCAGCCTAGAAGGGTCACTAGATCTGTTGTTGCTTGATTTCCTTTGTACTCCTTTGTACTCATAAGGATAACCTGAGAGGTGTTATTAAACATGCTAGTGCAAGTACACCGGAAAGTTAGAAAAATAGTCACTATTATTCTAACCTTCGACCGGACCTGATCCTGTCAACTATTGGAATTATCTGGTGTAGAAACTGCTTACCTGTGACTAGTGTCACTGGCCCAAGAACCGTAAAGATTATAGCATATAATCTGACCTTCTTAACTGTATCGCCGCAGGGCGATGAAGCCTGAGGTCCTGGGTATAATTATAGACTTCCTCACCATGGCGGAATTGCTGAGCGATTAGCCCTTGTAGATTCATATGACACCGAGGTTGCCCGTAAAAAAGGCTTAAACTCGCGTCATATGTCAGAGAGGGTAAGTCGTATTGCGCTCGGCGAATGATCAGGGTGAGTTCCCTCGGCGGGCCGAGTACAAGGTCCCTTTAGGAAGTAGCACTTCCCGTCGGGAGGTATGTAGGTAAGCCCAAACGCCGGGACATTCGGAGAGTTTTTTAACTATTTACAAAATAGAACTCGGCGGCCCTGCTAAGTGCTAAGAAAAACCGCCGGAGAAACCGTCCAAAAAATCTCTTAGAGGCGTCGACTTCACACAGAAGACGGAGTGCCATCCTATGACATGAGTCATCGTTGTTTAGGCCAGTTGGCGGCGGGTATCTGCGTGCTATTATAAATAATTGCTAGCAGGCGCCGGTACATTTACACACACAGCCGCCGTAAAAAACGGGGTAAACACAACAATGGGCCTGGCGGCACGCCAAAATCCTGACCTTTGCAGAAAATGTCCCTTTCCGCCGGCCATGCCAGGTCGCCGGAAGGAGGGATAGTGGCACACTACCACAATGATCACAAGACAGGGGAAAAAGGGAACAAAACCACACGCCAGCACCCCGGCACGGACCCAAGGTCGCAGAACCGAGGCCGGCGGGTCAAGAGAGGAGTTCACTCGGTGAAAAAGCACAACAACGAGTGAAAACCACCCTTACTCTCAAACCAATCCTAACGTAAGGACGTCTCCTTGGACTCCCGGGAAGTGTGCAACACTAACCCACAGGGAGCGCAAGAAAAGGGGACACAAAATAATTCACACATAGAGAAAAATTAATTATACCCCTCAAAAGCTAACCTAAAGGCAAAATCATGAGAAAATAACTTTCAAAACGAATAAACACGAAAGAGCAGCGATAGCAGAGCAAAAGGCTCAGAGAAAGCCCCCAAACGGGACCTCACAGCAGACACGGACACCAGAAGGTCCCACAACCACGTGTGACAACCTTAACCTGGCGCGTCTGCTAAAAAGACAAAGACGGGGTCCCAAGACCCAAAGCTGGACTAAGGAACAGCTAGCGATGAATAAAAAGCCTCCTAACTAAAGGAAAAGCGAAAGAACTAACAAAAGGCTCAGGGAAAGCCCCCAAACGGGACCTCCCAGCAGGCACGGACGCCAGAAGGTCCCACAACCACTTGTGACAACCTTAACCCGGCGCGTCTGCTAAAAAGATATAGACGGGGTCCCAAGACCCAAAGCTGGACTAAGGAACAGCTAGCGACGAATAAAAGAGTCTCCTAACTAAAGGAAAAGCAAAAACTAAGGCGCATAGCAACAATTAAAACCACGCGTGTGGTAACAAGAATAAACACAACAAGTAAGCGCCTGAAAGTACCCTAATTTAACACTTCCTGCGGGCCAACAATACACAACCCGTGCTAGCTAATCTAAACCTTGCTCACTAACCCCCAGATATATACAAATGAGTAAGGACTCACTAGAGGAGAGCGAACGTCGAATGAAGCCAGAGCTCGGGGACACTAGTGTTGACGGTTGGCCCGCGGGGAAGAGAAGGACGAATTGTTGCGCTTGGCGAGAGGTGGTAAGAAGCCACAACACAAGAAAATCCACCGAATGTGGGAAGCTTGTTGATAACAGTGTTAAAGGATAAAAAAAAAAAAAAATATATATTATTTTTTACGAACGTTTTTTCGTAGTGGGTACCCAATCTGTGACGATTCCATAAGAGAAGTAGCGTTGCACTTATGAAGATGACTCTTTTTCTTCCCCACAGCGGTTGATTCAAACTACCGACGTGGGTGTTGAATGGAGACTATTATGCTAGTATGCCACATCGTCAATGATGGAGGGGCCACTATTAAATATATATTTTGAAGTTAGTGTAGCCAGGAAATATATTTTCTTGAAGGCATGTGAGATTAAATAAAACAGAATAGTTAGCATTAACTCCTTCAGACATATTATGTTCCAATAAGTCCGAGGAGGCGGGAGCCCCGGGATCATTGCCACTGCCTCGCACTACACTCACAACAACACTGCGGCCGTTAGAATTATCGGAGGAGGCTGAGGTTGCCACCAACGGTTTTATCGTAAGCTAACTTATCGGACTTACTGAGCTCATATGACGCAAAATCGCATCATAAACTTATTGGAGAGGCATGGAGATAAGTCCATATGACGCAATCGCGTCATATGAGTTTTCGGTTATAAGTTCCATATGACGCGATCGCATCATATATGTCGCAAGGGGTTAATATGTTTTTTATTTAGAGATTCAATGTCTCGTACAACCTCTACCACCCCACAACCTGCTGATAACTTTGATTCTTTATTGTACCAATTGAATAACCGACAACGAAAAATTGCACGAGACATTGAATCTCTAAATAAAAAACATATTAATGCTAACTATGCTTTTGTATTAAATCTCACATGCCTTCAAGAAAATATATTACCTGGCTACACTAACTTCCAAATACATAATGAGAACGCCAGACGACGTGAAAGCACCCTGCAGTTCCGAGCTGAACTCGTGAAGGAGGAAGCAGCAGAAAAACAAATACTGCCCATAAACTAGCAGAAGAGCGTGATGCCCTACTAGAAAAATAGAGAAATGAAAACATACCGAACCAACTCCGAGACAACATCAACCGGAAGCTCCAGCAAATTGAGGACCAACACCAACGAAAGACTGAGAACACCACCATCAAGAAGCTCTCCCGCCTATACGGGGGCAACATAAAACTCCCGAAACCGACACGAGGCTACATAAACCTCACCGATACCATTCTCACCAAAGACCAGGAGAACCTACTGAACTTGGGCCTGAACTGCCACTACATAGTCAAACCCAATCCCCACCGGAAGAGGATGGAAATAGAGGTGATGCTGGATGACATCCAACGCCTGGAGAAAAACAAGAAAGTCACCACCACTCCTGCCCTACAACCAGCCCTACTAACCGAAGCTGCCAAAACCGGTGGCTCCCACCATAGCAAGATCCTCCAGAAACAACATACCCAGGCAGCTAAACAACTACAGGAAAACCCCAACATCATCATAAGACGAGCAGACAAAGCCCCATGCCTGGTCGTCCATGACAAAGAAAAATACCTTCGGAAAATGGACTCTATCCAACACGATGAGACGAAATTCCAGAGAATAACCCGAAACCCCACAGATGAGATTAAAAGGAAGGCGAACACCATCATCACATCCATTAACAACAAGACTGACGGAATCCACCTAAAAAAACTTGTCGGTGAATTTTCCGTAGGATACACTTACGGCACTGTAAAAACCCACAAGCCGGAAAACCCCCTCAGACCAATAATCTCGCAAATCCCGACGGCAACTTACCAGATAGCGAAGACCCTCAGCAACCTCCTGACGCCATACTCCCCCTCTCAAGACAGCCTATCCTCTGCTCCGGACTTTCTAGAAATCCTTCGTGATGCCCAACCGACCGACAATAACATAATAGCCTCACTCAATGTCGAAAGCCTCTTCACTAATGTACCAGTGGAGAGGACGATCGATATCATCATACGTCGGGTATACCACTCTACTGCCGCCCCACCTCTAGACATCCCTGAACACGCCCTCCGATCGCTGCTGGAGCTATGCACCAAAGAAGCTCCCTTCATCTGCCCCCGAGGACACATGTACCGTCAGATAGATGGTGTGGCGATGGGCAGCCCCCTAGGTGTCCTCTTCGCAAAAAATTTCATGGGCGCTATCGAGGAGGACTTCCTGGCAACACACCGCTCCTCCATCTACTGCCGTTACATCGATGACATCTTCGTGCGGGTGAAGGACACCACAGAACTTCGAGAACTTCAGCAATGATTCATCACAACATCAGGACTCAATTTCACCTTTGAGGAGATAACTGAAGGGAAACTACCCTTCCTTGACATCCTAGTCACCAACCAAGACGCAGGCTTCAAAACTACTATCTACACGAAGCCCACAAATAATGGAATCTGCCTCAATGGCAAAAGTGAGTGCCCCAAAAGGTACCACACCTCCACCATCTCTGCCTACTTCAGGAGGGCTCTCTCTCACTGTTCTGTTACGACCGGGGTTACGAACAAAACAAGGGCACTTAATGATTGGACTAGTAATAGGGCACTATGCAACATCGGTACGCTAGATCCAAACCCTTGAACTTATATGCCGGCGAACAAAAACACCTATACCCTCCAGAGTTAATCTGCGATAACGGGGTATCCTTAACTGGGCATAAATGTACTCTACTTCAGGCTAACCCACACTGGTATAGCCTGATAACAAACAAGATGCAAGTTACGTTAAAATGCATAAAAGGGAAGCTATGGAAAGATCAATTAAATCACTGCAAGATTTAATACAATAAAAAGATGCTTCAATACAGTTACTCTAAACAACAATAAACTCTTCACTCCTATCTGAAAGAAAGTGAAGTATAGTCCTACAGCATAGACTTGGAAACTTTTGAAAAAAGTCTGATGCTCATAAGATGCTCGTATCTTAAATTATATAAAGGCAGGAGGCAGGACACCACACGTGTAGACTGAATACACTAAAAAGATAGGACATATAATGTTAAATGACACGAGAATATTATAAATGCGCAACGGCAGTAATCCTCGACACTAAAAGAAGTACTTCCTCATCAACAAAACAGTCTGCTACCTACAGCTTTGCACTATATTATAAAAGCAATTAGATTGAGCTATATTCCTGTGATTATAATCTTTCCTGTAAAAGAATAAAGAATAAGAATAGCGAAATATATAATGGTACACAAACTAATTATCGCACTGTATCGTACTGTCACTGTATATGTCACTGTATTAATTACCACGGCCGCATGAAGGGTTAACCTTCCTAATGGCTGGCTGAACTGCTACTGCTCAATGCCTGGAGGCACGAGCGTGCCGGCTTCAGACCAGTGTGGAGTCATACGATACATGTTGCTAGCAATCATATTGGAGTTGCTGCAATACTTTAAGAAGACCGTGGGAACGCTTGCTTACTCTGCAAGAATTGTACCAAGTCCTTTATAGGTGGGGAGATGATCTGTCTATAGGGAGATCATTCCCAACTAGAATGTACAGTAGTATACTTAAGTAAGTGAATAACTGTTATAAGGGTGTGAGTTATACAAGTGATTATATGAGTTACCCTAGAGTGTATAGTCGCTCAAAATGCGCTGTTACACCGCTCGGCCACGTAAAGTGAGGCCCACCGAACATATATATATCATTCCTATCATCCCTATGACTTACATAACGCTATTCCCAGTGTATAGCAATGCCAAAGAAGTATAAAAAGGTAAGAACCAACTTACACAGTCGCCTCGGCAGTTGCCAGCTTAGCCTTACGTCTACGAGTCATGCGATCAACCCTGAAAGATAGGCGAAGGAAGAGGCCTACAAAGATTAGAATTATTACTGAGAGAGCCAAGGTAGGGGTTAGTGCTGTAGGATAGAGAACGTCTGGGCTGATGGACATGGGGAGAGATGAACTAATGAGATTAGTAAACTCAGAAGAATTCAATGCATTTAACATTTTAATGCTACGTGACTTGATGATCAGGTCTGAAGAGTTGCCTGTGAAAGAAATGTTAATTGGGATGAACTCAGAAGAGAGGTTAGTAATCAGGGCGAGGTGCTGATGAGAAGGTAGAGTATTAATGAGTGAACTCCCTACTTCACAGTGATCAGGGGCCTGATACATCCCTTGTGCATGAAATATATTTCTAGAATCTTGACAAATGAGAGACACCTGGGTCTGGTTAGGGAAGTAAAAGAACTGAATATCTAGCAAGTGTTTATGAAACACGGGGAGCTGAGGAGCCGGGGCGAAAGTACAGTCTTTCATAGCGCCAGTGTCAGTCACAGTTGTTTGAGTCAAGGTAAGTTCGCATGCATTTTTGTCCGGGGACGTAAAGGAAAACACATACGCTGGACACACATATAGATGAAGATACGAGGACCTACATAAGTTAAGTGCGTCATTGTCAGTCACAGTCACAAGTTGAAGGTCGTCGGAGACGAGCATCATGTCTGCTGTGTCAGTCACGGTTAGTAATCTTCCGTCTAAGAGAAACGGGAACGGGATAATATTCCAAGCATTGAACATGTGTGAGGACTTGAACGGGATGTGGACTAAAATTGATGAGTGCGTAAGAACTGCTTCCAAGAGAGGGTAGTAGAACTCACATTCACCTGCTTCAAATAGCGGCATCAGGGAATACTGGTCTCGCTATCTCTATTGCCGTACTGAGATGTTCTACAGGTACTAGGTCACTGGTGACTCGGCTTAGGGCAGCATCAACGAGATTTGCTATAACCCTCTTCGTACCCAGAAATAAATCGCTAACATCTTCCTCAGTAGCTTGCAAGATCTCGGACAAGTAAATGACTTTATCTGTGGAATGTCCATCAGAAACTAGAGAATTAACTACTTGTGTCAAGTTATTAATAGTCGTAATTACCGAGTTAACTGTCGTGAATACATCCTTCATTGCTATTGAGTCGTACTTCAAGACTCTATTCATGGCTCTTGCTGCTGTCTCCAGTACACTAAGTCTCTTTCCCAGCTTTTCAACATCAGAAGCTTGGGCTGTTCCAAAGAGCTCATGGGAGATCAAGCCAACAAAATTGAAAAGTCCTCTCTTTGTATGCCGTGAGTGAGCGTGTTTGGCTACCTGGATAGGGTCTTCAGGTAGGACCAATTGGATCTTCCGGAAGTTACGATTCATACGAGCTACATGTGAGCGTTGGAGTATAACTGTAAGTCGTAAGTCACGGGGCAGTGTCTGATTAGTCAGTAGGAAGGTAAAAGTAGAGTGTAATCTGTCTAGGCGACGTTGGAGCGTCTCAACACTACGGGGAATGTCAAAGATGTCTCCGAAATCATACTGAACTGCTACTACATCTTCCGCAATTAGCACTCTTCCAACTTGGGCTACAAGGGCGCCAGGTTTCAGATACGAGGGTGTCGTAGAATCAACCATAATTAGTGTTCCAAGTAGAAGAAGGGCTTTCATTTACCAGACCATCTTTCTCATGAGAAAGGGCAATATTCTACTCGTAGGGGTACTAATAGAATACTTCACTCGCCCAGTAGGATGTACGTGGGGAATGGTGTGCTCTGTCAGATATGTGACGTTGACAGAACGATAATGTGTATAGAATACTTCACTCTCTAACTAGAGTGGTCTTACTTGAGTGGTCTCACTTCACTCTCTTACTAGAGTGGTCTTACTTGAGTGGTCTCACTTCACTCTCTTACTAGAGTGGTCTTACTTGAGTGGTCTCACTTCACTCTCTTACTAGAGTGGTCTTACTTTACTCTCTTACTAGAGTGGTCTTAGAACGCTCTGCTAGCAGAACGAAGCTTCCGCCTATACTCGTTTGTCTGTGCGGAGTCAGTCTCGGTCGGTGCAGTTGGTTGCACCGCCGAAGGTGATGGAGCAGGCATAATATGGCCATCTACGGAGAGTTCTGTGCTCACCCGTTTTAACCTGTCACCATGAATTACTTCTACCTTGTTTGTGGTAGGGTCTTGAACCTCATACTTGTTACCGGATGCTGTGTCCGTAACGACATAGGGTCCACTATACTTTGGCGAGAGCTTAGTCAATCTCGTCGGATCTAGGCACATAACTTTGTCACCTACTTCAAGAACAGTCTGGTGTGCTCTTTTGTGCTGTTTCCTTATCATTTCTGCACGGGATGCCTGTAAATGATTTCGGACTTGATGATGGATCTTGCTAAAGACCTGGAGTTGTCTCTTAGGATAGTCCTCTAGATTGTAGACTGGGGTGCTAGGCTTGGATAGCAGGTCATATGGCAGAATCTTGTCTTGTCCATAGACTATGTAGTGGGGCGTCTTACCTGTAGAGGAGTTTACAGAGCCGTTTACACAAGCTGCCACCTGTGGAAGCCAGTCTTCCCACGCTTCATGGAGCGGGTTTGTTACATGGCGTAGGACTTCTAGGAGTGTCCTATTCATGCGTTCTACCAACCCATTTGAGGCTGGGTGGTATGCTGCAATGTACGATTGCTTGATATTGTAGATATCACAGATACTTGCAATCACCTGGTTCTTGAATTCCAACCCGTTGTCCGAGAGGAGCGTCTTAGGGCAGGAGAACGGACAGATGAGATGCGTTACTAATGCATGAGCAACTTCATCCGCTGTTTTAGTTTTAAGTGGGGCTAAAACTACGAATCTTGAGAAGAAATCAACACATACTAGAAGATACTGTGAATCCTGGTGACTCCGCGGCAACTTCAGCAAATCCACTGATACAGTGTCGAATGGAAGTGAAGGCGTTGGATACTCCAAGATTGGTGCGGGACCATCACAGGTTCCCTTGTGCTGGGCACAGGAGAGACATCTTGCTATGTGTTGTTCAATATCCTTTCTCATTGTTTTCCAGTAGTACTTCTTTCGTGTCGCTAGGAGCGTTCTATCCCTTCCTGGATGACCAGCTTGGGGAGCATCGTGCATCTGCGTAAGTACTGCTTCTGTGAGCGTGTCTGGAATCACTACACGAGGGCGTGCGTCAAGGTCTGTGGGAATAACTCTAACTAGTATTCCGTCCAGCAACCTGAATTGCGTGTGAGGTACGGGTAGTTCTGGGAGAGTTGTGTTATCCCCTGATTCTAAAGAATATATGACTTTGGACCACAGCGGATCCTTGCTTTGCTCTTCTTTCACTTGGTCTTCTCTAAGCGTCGGTAGCTGGACCACTGGGGCTACTTGAACATTTCGTGAGAGTGCGTCTGCCGCCACGTTAGCTTTACCTTTGAGATGATACAGAGTAGGATCAAACTGTAATACCGTTTCGTACCACCGCGCTAGTCTGCCAGTGAGATTCTTACCACCCTTGAATATCTTTGTTACCGCCTCATTATCTGTGTAGAGGTGGATTTTATAACCAAGGATGATATCTCTGAAATGTTTCAATGCCCAAGCTACTGCAAGGGTTTCCCATTCCGTTGAGTGATACCTAGTCTCAGCATCATTCAACACACGACTTGCATATCCAATGACTTGCATCTTGCTTCGTTCATCTGGTTGCATTAGAACAGCTCCTAGCCCTTTGAGAGAGGCGTCGGTGCAGAGTGTGAATGGTCTGTCATGGTCTGGGAAGACTAGGACAGGCGTTCTGGTGAGTGCTTCTTTGAGGTTAGTGAATGCTTCCTCTTGCTCTTGACCCCATGTGAATGGAGCATCCTTCCGGAGAAGTTGTGTCAGAGGCCTCGCTACACTCGCATAGTTCTTCACAAAAGACCGGTAATAGCCAAAAAGCCCGATAAAGCTTCTGACATTCTCAACCGACTTTGGACGTGGAAAATTTTGTACCGCGATGATCTTGTCGTTCATAGTGTGAATTCCTTCTGCGTCCACCTGATGACCTAGGAATTTGATTTTCTCTTTTAGGAAATCACACTTACTGATCTTGATACGTAACCCTGCCGTTTGAAGTCTTTCCAACACTTGTTGGAGTTTGCTGAAATGAGAGCTGACGTCTTTGCTACAGATTATGATGTCGTCCAGGTAGGCGAAGACTGAGTCACCCAATAGGCCCGCAAAAAGATTGTTTACTAACCTTTGAAAGGTGAGGGGTGCGTTTCTCAGTCCGAACGGCATGCGTAGCCATTCGTAGTGTCCACTGGGGGTAGAGAACGCAGTGACTTCTGTTGATTTCTCATCCATTCCAACTTGCCAGTACCCACTGAGGAGGTCTAGAGTACTGAATACCTTGTTCCCTTTTCCTATGCCTTGTAGTAGCTCGGACAGTACAGGCATGGGGAACCTGTCAGGTATAGTTGCTTGATTGACTTTGCGATAATCAATCACCGGACGCCATCCTCCATCCTTCTTAGGTACCAGGAAAAGAGGTGAATTCCATGGCGAGGATGAATGGCGAATAACATTTTGCTCCAGCATTTCGTCTACCATCCCTTTTACTACTTCCCTTTGACAGTGTGGCAATCTGTACGCCGCTGTGTAAACGGGATTGGTGCCTGGTTTGAGGGGTATGGTATGCGTTGTTAGATCCGTTTTACCTAGACGTTCTCCTGGGAGTGCAACTACATCTCTGAAAGACTGTAGCAACTGCAGAAGGGATTCTGCCTCTTCTGGAAAGTCTGTCTTCTTTAGGTTTTGCCTGAGAGGTTCTTCGTCTCGCATTTTGGATGGTGACGATGCTGTCATTGCTGCAATTGGTGCTTCTGCGGAGGGCCACTCCGGAGGTTCAGGATCTACTGGATAGTCGTACACAAGAGCTTTTCCGATCTTGCAGCCGGACTTCAGTGTGATTGGACTGTTAGACCTGTTATAGACTAGTATCTCGGTCCTTGCTTTACCCTGAAGCTTGTACAAGGTTGACTCGAGAGCTAGTCCTTTAATACATGCACTTTTACTTAGACATACTGCATCCGTGCCTTTCTTGAGCTTGGGTAACCTAACTGGGAGGTGTGCACCCTCTCTAGCACGTATCCTTTGTTTTCCGATCACTACTAAGGGATACAACCGTGAACCTTGATCCGTTGATCCAACACTCGGGTTACTTGGAGTCGGGGACACCAAGGGCCGTGCACGTGAACTGTCCATGCTTGTTGAAACAGCCGCTGCAATGGTCGAGTGCAGGAGAGGATGCGGATTCTGCATTGTAGAATACTTGCGTCGGTTGTAGATCATTTGTTGGTCGGAAGGATTTAAGGCTATGCGATTGTCTTTCATTGTTCCGATGCCTATGAGGCCATCTGCTGGGAGTGGAAAATCCTTGATCACGTAAAACCTCGTCTTGATGTTTGGGTCTCCGTGACGTGTGAACCTAAACGGAATGTCTACCATACCTACTAGTTTTAGGTTATTCCGTGTAACTCCTGTAAGTTGCATGTCTGGGAGATTAAGTTTCCAGTTGCACTTAAGCTGATTTTGAAGATTTGTCAATGACTCGTAGGACAAGACGTTGGCGCAGGCGCCGGAGTCAAGAGCCAGAGACATCTTCACGTCACCTACCGTTACTGGAATTGACATAATGTTCACTCGTGATACTGACGCAACGAGCGAGGGCACGTGTAAGGGCGACGAGTGGACATTGGTAGGTAACGGTGTAGGTTTTTCTACGTTTGATCGTTGGGTCTTGTGCGCGAGTCTTCCCCCGACGATCCTTGTTGACGCTTTGCAGCTAAGCCTTTGATTGTACGGCAATCCTCTGTGGAGTGTCCTTTCTCACCATGGAACATGCAAGTCATCTTCTGTTTTCCTTGCGCTTGGCCTGTCTGGTGTCTTTGAGCTTGTCCACTTTGGTATGATGTCCTACTGGAGGGTGTGAATGTCGTATTCTTCTTGAACTTGTCTGGAATTAGCTGCGGGTGCAGTCTCCAACAGGCTGTCTTGTCATGTCCCTTCTTGTGGCAATGTCTTTCCTCGAGCTGCTACTATACGCTTGTTTGGGTCTGCTCCCTGAGGCTTCTACTGGGGTTACCAAGGCTTTTGGTACTAAGTCTGTGGTAATCTTATGTGTACGTTTGCTCACTAACTTCTGCAGGTTAGTGGTGGGTAGGAATTCTGTTTTTGTCATTTCCTTCTTCAGGCGAGGATCCAGCATGAGCATGTATACTAGATATTCCACTACTTTGCCTAAGTTCTCCAGCATCATGCACTCATGGGTAGCAGTGTTGATCCATACTGAAGAGGGCGCTAGAAACCTTCCTTTGGCATCTGCATATACATCCCCGGCTATTGCCATGGCCATGTATTGGTCATGCTTTCCGCCATCTGTGTCGAGTTTGTCAGCTAATTTATGGATGAAGGCTAGTTCTCCTCCTTGATTACTATCCCCAAAGACCTCGATCATGTAGTTTTTCCAATCCTGGTATTTTTTTGTTTGGAAGCCTAGGATGGACTGAAAAACTTTAGGTTTCGAGCCGTCTTTCAGGTATGATCTAACAAGCTCAATTTTGTCTTCATCAGTAATAATGTTGCTGTTTCTCATGAGTCCTTCTATGTTCCTGAAAAATGTGAGAACTCCCCCCGGGTAATTAGGGCAGTCCTTCCCGGAGTAAGATGCAACACCATGCCCTGTTGGCACAATGGTTATCGTAGGTGGTGGCACGTGTCCTGACATGGTGGGTGTTGTAGTAGTCGTACTCGTAGCCGTCGTAGTAGTCATCGGCGGAGTAGTTGACATGTTCAAGTTACCTGTCGGATATTGCCTACCTGATCGATGTTGGCGTGCGTCTAAAATTGTAGGGCGTAACTGGAACGACTTGGTTTTTGTAGATTCTGGAGGCGCGTTAATTACCTTTGTCCCCCCGCTTGCGCTTAGGTTTACGCTAGCCTCTGTGTCGACGAGGTCTGATGTAACCTTTTGTGTACCGCAGGCGCTAGAGGAGGTGTCAACCTCTGGTGGATAACTCGATTTATCCTTGAAAGAGTCGGACAGTTGGTTAGTAAGTGTGTCAATGTCATTGTCAAAAGAATTGTCTACCTCTTTATCTAACTCTGTGACCGACTGTGGTGCTACTTCCCTTCCCTCTGCTTCAGGAGGACTGTCTGAATGTCCATCAGATTGACTATCAGAGAATATGAGATCTTCCTCTAAAACATTCTCTTTTCTAAAAAGATTAAAGGACATTAGAAAAAATGACACTTTTGGTAAAGATACCTGGATTGGATGTCATTGCCAAATAATCCCACAAAATAAATGTTAGCACTGGTACAAAAATGTTGATAATAGGGATTTCTCTTAACCACACACCTGTATCCAAGATTGTATGGATGATAATGGTGGTTAGTCTGATGAGTGAGCAGTTAGTTTGTGAAAACAGGAAAATTCTGGAAAATTCAGGTTAGTAAGGCACTATAGGGAAGCCTATTCTCTTACTAAGAAATTGAAAAGAAATTAACACAGTGTGTAACAGAAGTAAATCTTGGAATCTCTGCTAAGTTATTACTTGAGAAACTGTTACTGCAAATATAGAGTACTTAATTTAAATTCTTTGATCTAACTTGAATTCATAGAAGGAATGAAATTAATGAGGAACGTACAGTCCCAGCTAAATTATTCTATACACATGAATAAGTTGAAAGAATAGTTAAGATACTTTGGCATTGCTTGTTTGTGTTGACAGGATTTTTACTAGCACTAATTACTAGTATATTTAGTTTGTATGTTATTTCTGACTAACCGATACAAAGCTGAATGTTGCGATGTTTGAAGGTCTTCTAATCAGCTGTTGTAGAATGAAGTCTGAAGTGTTGATCCCTTAGAGTTGATCGCTTCTCCTTATGTCGTCACCAATTCCTGTGACGTCACAGTTCACACACACGTCATACCCTGGCCTGGGCGTGGTGTGCGTGCGTGCGTGTGTGTGTCTAGGGTTGAGTTGCTGGGGCGAGTTGCTGGCGCGCGGGCTCACCGTGACTCATTGGCTCAGTGAAGGGAATGCTGAGGTCAGCGCTGATGTGCTGGGTACTGAGTACCAGCTCACTCTGAATCCAATTCTATTTTGTTATCATTCATCGATGTTTTTCTTTCCACTTAGCTCTGTTATGTTAATGTTTTTCTAATTGCTTTTTTCTTTAGTGCTTTTGTTTGCTCTTCGGAGGTTTTATTTTAATTGTGTTTTCGATTTGGGGAACACGAATCCCATATACGCTGTCAACCAATTATGTAGCGGTGACTTATGGTTGCCCTTTTTACCTCTTACCTTAATTGTCCTTGATTATGCTTGTAGTTGAGGTTTTCATTGAAAAAACATGTTGAGAGGTAATTTGTTATAGTCAAGGAAATGGGTGCAAGAATTGCTCACAAGGTGATACAAGCATGAAACTTCCCAGAAATGTTCACAAGGACCTACTTTACAATTTCAGAGCAGGAGCCACCGAGATTTCTGTATTGCATAGCAACGGTTGCTAGGCAAAGCATTTTCCTTAGCAACCGGCAGCAACGATGCAGTTTCTGAACTACTATGAAGTGTTATGACTTTGTACTTTTATTTATTTTCCTATATTCACTCCTAAAATGGTTCAAAAGATGTATAAAAGCATATATATCTATATAATAGAGTGAATGTCAGCACACAACCAGGGCACACTGGTGACATCACTGCTGTGTAACTCAGCATGGGGTTCAGTGCCAGCTGATCTAGATATACTAGTACTTTAATAAGTACTAGTATATCTAGATCAGTGTCCCAAATGCTATCTAACAGCCCCAAATCCACTAGCTACTAAACTGTAGTTTGTAGTTGGTAGATGTAGTTAGATAGCCGCGCCTGAATTGACAGGATGTGCCAGCGCGGGAGAGCCGAGCCAAGGGTAACGGGGCTTAAGAATTACCCGGAAGGTGTACAGATCGCACGGGACTTAAATGGCACTGGATGAACGATCGGGCTAGGTGTAGGGAAACTGAACCTAGTTGTATCCCATAAAGGAATGTGTGCAACAGATGTATTTGATAAAGGTGGTAAAAGGATAAACCCTCGGCCTTAATCATATTTTGTTTCCAGTTTCAGCAAGTTTGATATATTTGATCTGCGCACAGTGATAGTCAAGACGTACTGAATATTCACAGAAATGGCCAGTGCCTCATCTTCATCTGTTCAAGCAACTGATTGGACTATCTGTGTTTTTTGTCAACTGGACACCAAAGAGTCTCTCATATCACCAACTGACAGAGGCTATGAAACCATAGTAGACAACATCACACAGTTTAGTAACCTTGACTCAATGCCAATCAAAATCAATCTGGCACGACTTGACCATGGGAATGGTATTCAATTAACATTGAAAGAACAGAATGCAAAGTGGCACAAATCTTGTTATCAGAAGTTTTCACATACCAAACTGGAACGCGCAAAACGAAAGCACAAGTCTGAGCTTATGATGGATATGTTGCAAACAATTCCGAAGAATCCACAGACACTTTCAGCACATGGTGTGAACGGCGAAAAGCTGAAAGTCCTCAGTTCATGTACTGGCATACGAGTCTAGAGCTGGAACTTCTCTTGTTCACATTTGTGAGATCACTACGTACTGGTGACTTTGATTTGTATGTGGATACATTGAAGAAATTGACACCTTGGTTCTTCAGTCTCAACCACACCCACTACGCACGTTGGATGTCCGTACATGTGCGTGACATGAGCAGTCTATCTCACACTCATCCAGATGTTGCCAAAGAATTTCAGCAAGGCAAGTTTGTTGTGGCAAAATCCCAGAGAAAATTCTCCCTCATTGCTGTCGATCACTGCCATGAACAAAACAATGGAGTAATGAAGGATGAAGGCGGAATCATCGGGCTTACCCAGGATGCAAACTCCCTCTTGAGATGGGCAGTGGCAGGACCAGAACTTGTCAGAGTAATTTCTGAGTTTGAAGCGACCATGGTAGGGAAACAACAAAGTTCTGGGCAAAGAAACCATCATGAACAAACCCGGTCAACCCAGAAGTTGTTTGCTGGACAGGTTCAGGCGATAGTTAGTGTAATGGAGGACATGGGGAGCCCATTTGAGGAGGAAGGGCAGGATCTTCTCAGACTCCATACAAAGGACATCATGGATGAGCAGTCAGTCGAGTGTCTAACCACTCTCGCATCAAAGGGTCAGGAGCAGTATGCAACATTTGTGGAAGTGCGGCTCAGAACAAATACTAAGCCAATCACAGCAACAATTACCAGGAACAAGGTGGTACTGTTCAATGTCCAAGGCAAACGATCAAACAAATCAGGGGACAAAGTCAGTCTCCTCAAAAGTGAATCTTCGCTGTTTGCAAGTCTGTATGTTGCATGTCAGACAAGGAAAGGTGACTTGAACAATTTCTTCAATCATGAAAACCTCCCATTTCCTCCATCTCTGTCTGCCTATGGGCAGCTACGTCCAGGGAAGAAGTCTGATCTCATAGAATGTCTTGAAAAGAAAGTAGGGTCATCAAATGATGTGACACCAGAGACTGAAGTGCGAATCATGGATGGTGCGGCACTTGTTCACTTTCTTAGACCTGAGGGCTGCAAGACATTTGGAGACTATGCTGCCAAGGTCTTTCTTCCATACATAAACAATGCTCAAAGTCAGGCTCAGAGAGAGGATGTTGTCTGGGACCAGTACTTCGATAACCGCCTCAAGTCACAGACAAGAGAACAACGTGTCACTGGTCCTATTCAGCGCAGACGAGTTGGGGCGTCTAGCCCAACACCAAAGAACTGGCAGCAGTTCCTTCGCTTGGCCAACAACAAGACAGACCTGTTTACATTCCTGAACAAGGAACTGCTGGAAAATGCATCAGGAGACCAGACTCTCATTGTTACTGATGGTGCCAATGTGCTATGCTTACCTACACGAGACACCAGCAACATTGCTCCCTGCAACCATGAGGAGGCAGACTCGAGGATCATGGTGCATGTCAGTGATGCTGTTATGCAGGGCTTCCACAAGATCCTTGTTCGAACTGTGGACACTGACGTAGTAGTATTGGCAGTGGCAGTCGTACAGCAGCTGGCTCAGAGACAGCAGATAGAACTCTGGATTGCCTTTGGTTGTGGAAAGGACTTTAGGTACATCCCAGCTCATGAAATATGTGCTTCACTTGGCACAGAAAGATCCTTGGCACTGCCTGTGTTCCATGCTTATACAGGTTGTGATACCGTGTCCCATCTGGTCCAGGTGGGAAAGAAGACTGCATGGAAAGTGTGGGAGGCACATGATGAATTTACTGCGACATTCTATGAGCTGCACAATGCACCTGAACAAATTGGTGAAGCGACTGAGGCTTCTCTGGAGTACTTCACCATTCGACTCTATGACAGGACAGCAAATTCTCGTTCCATCAATGAAGTCAGAAAGAATCTGTTCATCCACAAAGGACGTCAGATATCATGTCTACCTCCAACCAAGGCTGCTCTACAGCAACACATGAAGAGGGCAGTACTACAAGGTGGGCACCACTGGGGCTGCACCACGGTGCCAGAAAAAATCATAGCACCTCACAGTTTTCCAGAAACTACATTGTTGCTGCCGGTTGCTAAGGAAAATGATTTGCCTAGCAACCGTTGCTATGCAACACTGAAATCTCGGTGGCTCCTGCCCTGAAATTGTAAAATAGGTCTTTGTGAACTATTGTGGAAAGTTTTATGCTTGTATCACCTTGTGAGCAATTCTTGTCCTATTTAGTACCGATTGCCCTCACTATTAAGGTATTGATTTGAAGTAAAGACACTGTTGGGTTTTCTAGGGTTTATTTACCAACAAAATATATTATGCTTAATTAGGGGCTGGTTTGAGTTATTGATTGTCTTTGTAGGTATTGTAGCTACCCGACTGGGAAATACCTACAGCTTTGCACTATATTATAAAAGCAATTAGATTGAGCTATATTCCTGTGATTATAATCTTTCCTGTAAAAGAATAAAGAATAAGAATAGCGAAATATATAATGGTACACAAACTAATTATCGCACTGTATCGTACTGTCACTGTATATGTCACTGTATTAATTACCACGGCCGCATGAAGGGTTAACCTTCCTAATGGCTGGCTGAACTGCTATTGCTCAATGCCTGGAGGCACGAGCGTGCCGGCTTCAGACCAGTGTGGAGTCATACGATACATGTTGCTAGCAATCATATTGGAGTTGCTGCAATACTTTAAGAAGACCGTGGGAACGCTTGCTTACTCTGCAAGAATTGTACCAAGTCCTTTATAGGTGGGGAGATGATCTGTCTATAGGGAGATCATTCCCAACTAGAATGTACAGTAGTATACTTAAGTAAGTGAATAACTGTTATAAGGGTGTGAGTTATACAAGTGATTATATGAGTTACCCTAGAGTGTACAGTCGCTCAAAATGCGCTGTTACATATATATATATATATATATATACTGTATAATATATATATATATATATATAGCAGTCCCCCTGGTATCTGAAAGGAATGTTTCCGGGTGGATGGGACTCAATAGCCTTGGCAGGCAACCCATCTAGGGAGGGGAATAAACCCTAAACATTACCGATGGGAGACATGGTAATCGGTGCCACTTACAGGTCACGATCTCTATAACAGAAGACAGTTAACAGATTGGGAGATTGCAGGCACCAATCGAACAATGCAATACCCAGGGGATGCCTAAAGGCATATGATAAGGAGTTGCTGGAATTCCTGTTTCATTTGTCTGGTTTCCCTTACCGTTTCTGTTTGCGCCTCACCTGCCTCGCTTGGACCTGATACAATCCCACCCAGAGTTCCAAAGAAAGCTAAGGATGAGCTCTCCAAACCACTGACATTGCTATTCAATAAATCCTTGCAGTCTGGATCTATGCCTGATCAGTGGAACATCGCCAACGTAGCTCCGATATTAAAAAAAGGCAGCAAATCCTTACATAGTAACTATCATCCAATTAGCTTAACCCTCTCCGAAATATGACGCGATTTTGAGCCGATTAGGGTTACTTTAAAGCCTTTGTTACCATCAGGGGTATTTAGAAACCTTTAGTTTAGTTACTTCAACCTCTGCAGAAGTCTTTGAGTTAGCTGTGGGCAGAAAATTAATTTTGGAGAGGTAATTATAAGAGTGAGAGAACTCTATTTCATATGAGTCTGAAGGGGTTAACCTCAGTTGTATGTAAAATGCTAGAAACACTCATAAGATACACTCGTAAATCACTTAGAGGAATATAACATGCTTAAAAATACTCCAAAGCTTTCGTAACAAACGTTCCTGCTTAACAAACCTCTTAGACTTCTTCCACGATATCCTCAACCTCTATGATGAGAGTAAACCGGTAGATATTATATACCTTGATTTTCAAAAGGCCTTTGACAAAGTTTCCCACAAACGTTTACTACTAAAACTAAGAGCACATGGAATACACGACAGTGTGTTGAAATGGATAGAAAATTGGCTCAGCGACAGAAAGAAAAGTGTAGTCATAAACAGTAAGGCATCTAAATGGACCAATGTAAGTAGTGGGGTACCCCAGGGATCGGTACTAGGACCAATTCTCTTTATAATTTACATCAAGATGAGGGTCTCACCTGTACAATCTCAAAGTTTGCTGACGATACAAAAATTACAAATTGTGTACTCTCAAAAGACCATGTTGACGATGTGTAACACAATCTAGATAAGTTGTCATGTTGGGCCAAAATTTGGCAAATGAATTTCAATGCGGAACTGATCTTCGACCGGGGCTTTTTCTACCGAAAATGTAAACATTTATCTCGAAGGGGGGATCAAAGGGGTATTATCTCGAAGGGGGGATCAAAGGGGTATTATCTCGAAGGGGGGATCAAAGGGGTATTATCTCGAAGGGGGGATCAAAGGGGTATTATCTCGAAGGGGGGATCAAAGGGGTATTATCTCGAAGGGGGGATCAAAGGGGTATTATCTCGAAGGGGGGATCAAAGGGGTATTATCTCGAAGGGGGGATCAAAGGGGTATTATCTCGAAGGGGGGATCAAAGGGGTATTTAATTAAAGCTTGATGAAGATCTTGGGATGAAACTAGAAGAACATATAAATAAATAAATACACAAATAATAAGATATCCCCTTAAGGGGAGACAGACTGTTTTGTGTTTGTTTTATTGTTCTATTAATTCATATATTCCTTAGTTTTCTCGCTAGACGTCCTCAGAAGTTGTTAAGAAAGCAAACAAAATAATTGGCTTTATAGGCAGGTCATTTGAGCATAAATCCAAAGAAGTTATCCTAACCCTTTACAATTCCTTAGCCCTCCCTCTTCTGGAATAATGCATTCAATCATGGTGTCCTTATTACCAAAAAGATATAGACAAGCTAGAACGAGTTCAACGTAGAGTTACCAAAATTATACCTAGCCAAAGAACAAACCATGCGAAGAGCGTCTTAGAGAATTAAATCTATTTCCTTTAACCCAGCGCAGATTAAGAGGCGACTTAATTCAAGTGTTCTAAATCATCAAAGGCATCGACAATATGAACTGTAGTAAGTACTTCACTAACGATCAATTAAATTACATACAGGGAAATGGTTGCAAAATGATTGATAAATCTTTTAACTCACATGAATCTAAGAATTTCTTCTTCAATCGAGTTGTCAATTTGTGGAATGGGCTTACCCGAAACGTTATTGAATGCAGCACCGTTGATTCTTTTAAACTCCGCCTAGACAAATAGCTTGCTTCAAACCTACGACTGAGTGCGTTTGTAAATGAATAACTATATTTGATTTCCCCCTCAGATTCATCAAGGATTATTGTGTATATATATTACTATGACGTTACTCTTTTGTTCCAGATATATGAAAAATCACATATAACTGTGTTATGTTACTAACCCATCTGTGCCCTACTAACAACTTAATCCTGCCACGGACATTAGCTCCAGGGCAGTAGTTCCCATTCCAATTTTCTCTTACCCACTTTAAACCACTGTTTGGACACTTGATCCTCAGTGTTTTGGAGGAAAAGCAGCCTAGAGGGGTCACTAGATCTGCTGTTGCTTGATTTCCTTTGTACTCCTTTGTACAGAGTGATCCAGCTGGCTCTCACAAACACCTCCTCCTGCTATCTACTTCACTACACTAAACAAGCACACCACACTTCCTGAGTCTGGCTCGGTAGTTTGTTCGTCCCCACTTGGGTTTTCTCGGTCTGACTTGAGTTTTTTTTTCGTCTCCTTCATCCACATAGAACAAAAAAAAAATATATATATATATATATATATATATATACTGTATATATATATATGAGGGAGACAAAAGACAAAACTTCCTGTGACGAGTGCCTCCCCCAGAGTTGAAAGAGGGCCAGGGCCAAAAGGAATGTACTGAGCCAAAATGTCTGTACAAACAGAGTTTGAAGCAATTTAAGTCATAGGATGAAGGAAAAATGAACTCATGGAGAGAGTTCTAGAGCTCAGCTGTTGAATAGAAGAAAGATTGAGAGTATAGTTTCACTCTTGAGTTGAAGAATTGTACACAGTAGGGGTACAAAGGAGTTCGAAAGAAATCAAACAACAATAGGTCTAGTGACCCCTCTAGGCTGCTTTATTGTCCTCCAAAGTATTGAGAATCAAGTGTCCAAACAGTGCTTTAGAGTGGGTAAGGGAAAATTGGAAAGAGAACTACTGCCCTGGAACTAATATCCGTGGCAGGATTAGGAAGTTAGTAAGGGACAGATAGGTAAGCAACATAACACAGTTTTAAGTGATCTTTCGTATATCTGGGGAAAAAAGAGAGTAACGTCTTAGTAATAATTATATAAGCAATAATCCTTGATGAATCTGAGGGATGAATAAAATTAAAGTTATATATTTACAAACGCAGTCAATCGCGGGTTTGATGCAAGATATTTGTCTATGCGAAGTTTAAAAGAATCAACGGTGATGCAGTCTATAACATCTTGGGTAAGCCCCTTCCACAAAATGACAACTCGATTGTAGAAGAAATTCTTAGATTCATGTCAGTTTAAAGATTTATCAATAATTTTGCAACCATTTCCCTGTATGTAATTAGATTGGTCGTTAGTGAAGTACTTAGTACAGTTCATATTGTAGAGGCCTTTAACACCTTACGAGCGGCCTATGCGGTTTATTTATATGTACCGCCCAGCGGGGTGTTTTTAGCCAAAATAGGGCTGTTTACGTGATCATTTTCATGCCTAAATAAGACCCAGAACGTAAAACAAGTATCTATCCCTGAAAGGGCATAAACAGAGCTTTCGAATGACACCATAACGATCCTTTTATGATGGCTAGTTTTCTTGCAATAACCGTGCAACGCGAGTGCAAAAAGCATGTAATTAGGCACTTTCCCCATACAATTCCGTATATAGCGAGTGAGAGAGGGAGGGAGGAGGTGGGATTCGTGTCAGTAGGTTCGCCGCGGTGGTCTGGAGCAGTCATACGCTCGCTACTCTCCTGCCACCACTTGTCTCTCTCTCTCAGCCACATTACGTGCTGAAATTGCCACACGATATATGTCGAGCACCGCCACATAGTCCAGCTTTATTTAACTCGACTTATGTTGCTCGCCGACATTTAAGGGTTAATGATTTTGAACAGTTGAATTAAGTCACCTCTCGGCGCTTAGTTAAAGAAATAGATTTAATTCTCTAAGACGCTCCTCGTATGGTTTGTTCTTTAGGCTATGTATCATTTTGGTAAGTCTACATTGAACTCGTTCTAGCTTGTCTATGTCTTTTTGGTAATAAAGGCACCAAGATTGAACGCAGTATTGAACGCAGTAGGGGTGGGATTGTGTAGCAAGACGGGTATTACGTACCCTACATAGAGGAGGTGGTATACACTAAGAGAGATCTGAGGGACACTGATTATTGTAGTCGCGATAGAATAGCGAGAGACATGTAACATTGTGGTGAATAGAGAAAGAGAGATTGCAGAGAGTCGGTGAGTGGACAGGAGGTAATGATACGGAAGGCTTTCCTTTCTACTTTGTCTAGAAGTTCTGTGTGAGAAGATCCTCCCCACACATGTGAACAATACTCGATATAAGGATGCAGTGTGCCCCTGTACAGAGCAAGAAGCTGTGCAGAGGTAAAGAACCTCTTGAGGCGGTCAAGCACACCCATTATTGTAGCACCTATCTTCTGATCTCTATACTATCTCTAATTGGGGCAGAAAAAACCCTTATTACTTTCAATGCTTCCAAAACTCAATTTCTCAATCTGTCTACTCATCCGCCCCTTTCAGAAAACTATGACTTGCTCTTCAACAACATACAAATTAACCCTTCGTCTTCTTTTAATATTCTTGGTGTCTCTTTTTCTTCTGATATCTCTTGGAAAGAACATATTATCACTCTTGCTAAAACAGCTTCCTAGAAGCTAGGTGTACTCAACCGCCTCCGGGGGTTCTTTACCCTTGCGCAGCTTCTTGCTCTTTACAGGGACAAAGTGCGTCCATTTATTGAGTGTTGTTCACACATGTGAGGAGGATCCTCCCTCACAGCACTTCTAGACAAAGAAGAAAGAAAGCCTTCCATATCATTAACTCACGTTCATTCACCAATACTCTGCAGTCGCTCTCTCTTCGCTGCAATCTTGCATATCTCTCACTATTCTACTGTGATTACAATAATCAGTGTTCCACAGAGCTCTCTGAGTGTATGCCACCCTCTCTTTGTAGAGCATGTAGCACCTGTCTTGCAGCACAATCCCACCCCTACTCAGTGTAGCTCTCCAACCCAAGAGTGAAATGTTATTCTCAAACTTTCTTCTATTCAACAGCTGAGGTCTGGAACCCTCTCCCAGAATCAGTCTTTCCCTCTTCCTAAATTGCTTCAAGCTCCGTGTGTCCAGGCATTTAGGCTCAAACTCTTTCAACTCTGGGGAAGCACTTGTCACAGGCAGTTCTGCCTTTTATCTACTTCACTCATACAAATAAATAAATAAATAATAACAGTTTCTGGGAGGCCGCCTAAGCAAGAGTTGTGATATAGTCCTTCCAAGAGAGACCAGAAGGAAATGAGACACCGAGAATACAGAGAGAGAAGATGAAGGGTTGATTATTGTATTGTTGAAGTATAACTATTAGTCCTCTGAGAGTTCATGATAGGTAGACAGATGAAGGGTTGATTATTGTATTGTTGAAGTATAACTATTAGTTCTCTGAGAGTTCATGATAGGTAGACAGATGAAGGGTTGATTATTGTATTGTTGAAGTATAACTATTAGTTCTCTGAGAGTTCATGACAGGTAGACAGATGAAGGGTTGATTATTGTATTGTTGAAGTATAACTATTAGTCCTCTGAGAGTTATTGTTGAAGTATAACTATTAGTCCTCTGAGAGTTATTGTTGAAGTATAACTATTAGTCCTCTGAGAGTTCATGACAGGTAGACAGATGAAGGGTTGATTATTGTATTGTTGAAGTATAACTATTAGTCCTCTGAGAGTTCATGACAGGTAGACAGATGAAGGGTTGATTATTGTATTGTTGAAGTATAACTATTAGTTCTCTGAGAGTTCATGACAGGTAGACAGATGAAGGGTTGATTATTGTATTGTTGAAGTATAACTATTAGTTCTCTGAGAGTTCATGACAGGTAGACAGATGAAGGGTTGATTATTGTATTGTTGAAGTATAACTATTAGTCCTCTGAGAGTTCATGACAGGTAGACAGATGAAGGGTTGATTATTGTATTGTTGAAGTATAACTATTAGTTCTCTGAGAGTTCATGATAGGTAGACAGATGAAGGGTTGATTATTGTATTGTTGAAGTATAACTATTAGTTATCTGAGAGTTCATGACAGGTAGACAGATGAAGGGTTGATTATTGTATTGTTGAAGTATAACTATTAGTCCTCTGAGAGTTCATGATAGGTAGACAGATGAAGGGTTGATTATTGTATTGTTGAAGTATAACTATTAGTCCTCTGAGAGTTCATGATAGGTAGACAGATGAAGGGTTGATTATTGTATTGTTGAAGTATAACTATTAGTCCTCTGAGAGTTCATGACAGGTAGACAGATGAAGGGTTGATTATTGTATTGTTGAAGTATAACTATTAGTCCTCTGAGAGTTATTGTTGAAGTATAACTATTAGTCCTCTGAGAGTTCATGACAGGTAGACAGATGAAGGGTTGATTATTGTATTGTTGAAGTATAACTATTAGTCCTCTGAGAGTTCATGACAGGTAGACAGATGAAGGGTTTATTATTGTATTGTTGAAGTATAACTATTAGTTCTCTGAGAGTTCATGACAGGTAGACAGATGAAGGGTTGATTATTGTATTGTTGAAGTATAACTATTAGTTCTCTGAGAGTTCATGACAGGTAGACAGATGAAGGGTTGATTATTGTATTGTTGAAGTATAACTATTAGTTCTCTGAGAGTTCATGACAGGTAGACAGATGAAGGGTTGATTATTGTATTGTTGAAGTATAACTATTAGTTCTCTGAGAGTTCATGATAGGTAGACAGATGAAGGGTTGATTATTGTATTGTTGAAGTATAACTATTAGTCCTCTGAGAGTTCATGACAGGTAGACAGATGAAGGGTTGATTATTGTATTGTTGAAGTATAACTATTAGTTCTCTGAGAGTTCATGATAGGTAGACAGATGAAGGGTTGATTATTGTATTGTTGAAGTATAACTATTAGTTCTCTGAGAGTTCATGACAGGTAGACAGATGAAGGGTTGATTATTGTATTGTTGAAGTATAACTATTAGTTCTCTGAGAGTTCATGATAGGTAGACAGATGAAGGGTTGATTATTGTATTGTTGAAGTATAACTATTAGTCCTCTGAGAGTTCATGACAGGTAGACAGATGAAGGGTTGATTATTGTATTGTTGAAGTATAAGTATTAGTCCTCTGAGAGTTCATGACAGGTAGACAGATGAAGGGTTGATTATTGTATTGTTGAAGTATAACTATTAGTTCTCTGAGAGTTCATGATAGGTAGACAGATGAAGGGTTGATTATTGTATTGTTGAAGTATAACTATTAGCCCTCTGAGAGTTCATGATAGGTAGACAGATGAAGGGTTGATTATTGTATTGTTGAAGTATAACTATTAGTTCTCTGAGAGTTCATGATAGGTAGACAGATGAAGGGTTGATTATTGTATTGTTGAAGTATAACTATTAGTCCTCTGAGAGTTCATGACAGGTAGACAGATGAAGGGTTGATTATTGTATTGTTGAAGTATAACTATTAGTTCTCTGAGAGTTCATGATAGGTAGACAGATGAAGGGTTGATTATTGTATTGTTGAAGTATAACTATTAGTTCTCTGAGAGTTCATGATAGGTAGACAGATGAAGGGTTGATTATTGTATTGTTGAAGTATAACTATTAGTTCTCTGAGAGTTCATGATAGGTAGACAGATGAAGGGTTGATTATTGTATTGTTGAAGTATAACTATTAGTTCTCTGAGAGTTCATGACAGGTAGACAGATGAAGGGTTGATTATTGTATTGTTGAAGTATAACTATTAGTCCTCTGAGAGTTCACGACAGGTAGACAGATGGAAAAATTGTGTTTTGAAAGCATTAGAGGCAACAACATTTTCTCTGCCCAATTGGAAATAGTTGTTAGATCAGAAGATAGTTTTGTATGGCTCTGTTACGTTTGTTTATGAGGAATTGCTTGCTGGGGCGTTCTGGAAAAAGAGTTGAATAGTGTAAGGTAGAGTCGTCTGCATATGAATGGATAGGACTGGAAGTACAGTTGAGAAGATAATTTATGAAAATTAGAAAGAGAATTGGAGATAGGACAGAACCGTGCGTAACATCGGAGTTAATAGGATGAGTAAGTGAATGATAGCCGTCTACAACCGCAGCTATGGAATGGCCAGAAAGGAAATTAGAGACAAAGGTTCAGATGCAGAGATAAAAGTCGAAGGTGGACAGTTTAGCTATTAGTGATTTGTGCTAGACTCTATCGAAGGCCTTCGATATGTCAAGAGCAATAGAAAAGATCTCACCGAAATCCCGAAAGGCGGATGACCAAGAGTTAGCGAGATATGAAAGAAGATAACCAGTCGAGGAACCCTTAAGGAAGCCATACTGGCGAACTGAGAGTAGATTATGAGAAGAGAAATGCTTAAGAAATTTGGAAGTAAGAATAGTTTCAAAAACTTTAGAGATACAAGAATTGAGAGCAATTGGAGCATAGTTGGAGGGTTGAGAGCGGTCACCCTTCTTTAGGACAGGTTGAATGAGAGCAAACTTCCAGCAAGAAGGGAAGACGTTAGAGGAGAGACAGAGACAGAAGAGTTTGCCTAAGCAGGGAGTCAGCACGGAAGCACAGTTTTTTTGTACAACAGGAGGAACACGATTCGGTCTGTATGCCTTCTTAGTATTAAATCCAGAAACGGTAGAAAGTACATCTTTGAAAGAGATTAGGATATTAGTCACAAGTAAGAGAGAAAGGGGTGGCGAGGGAGGAATGGCACCGGAATCATCCAAGGTTGAGTTTCTAGCAAAAGAATAAGCGAAGAGTTCAGCATTGTAAGAGGAAGAAGTGAGTGGAAAAGGGAGGGAAAGACGAGGAAGAAAATTTGTTGGAGAAGTTTTTGGAAAGATGCTAGAAAGCTTGGAAGAGCTAGAGTTGGGTAGTTCAGTGCATTTATTATTGATGAAAGAGTGTTTGACGAGCCGAAGAACAGATTTTGCTTCATTCTGGGCTGAAACATAGAAAGAATGAGATTCTTGAGTTTAAGGGATCAGTACCTTTTGAATGCTTCCTCCTTATTGCAGGCAGCAGTAGAACAAGATTTGTTTGCATTTGTCTGAGAGAAAGATAAATGGAATGTATGGCTCCATGCCCGATAGGATTACCTCCGTAATGCGTTCAGCACTCTCTGAGGGTCCCCGACCACGGAAGCGAACATCATTCCATGGGAAATCAAAGAAATACTGCCAGAGAGCCTCCCAGTCAGCAGCGCCAAAGTGCCACAAGCGCTGCCGACTGAGACGATCAGGTGGCTGTACTGGAGAGATAGGACAGGTGACAGAGATAAGTTTATGGACGGAGGAGCCCAAAGTAGAGAAAATATCGACAGTATAAGAATACTGGTTAGAAGTTAGAAACAGGTCAAGAATGTAAGTGCTGAACCAACTGCTCTAAGTTATTTAGGATAAAAATAGACTTAGGCTCGTTCACCAGGTTGGTCAGTCGAATAAGAGGAAAGCCATTGGTGAATGTTGAAATCTCCTAAGACGGAGTTTTCTGAGAAAGGAGAAATGGATAGAATGTGTTCCACTGTAGAGTCAGTCAAAGAATTTGGGAAAGTCAGTCTAGGGGAAATATAAACATCACAGAAATATTTAGTATGAGAATGACAGGACAATTTGAGCCATAAAGTTGAGAATTCAGAAGATTCGAAATCGGGAACACGAGAGCAAGTGAGTTTGTTGTGCATGTATGCACAACATCTGCCTTTGGCTTTAAAACTAGGCTAGAGAAAGTAAAAGGATACAGAGAAGGGGCTGCTGGCAGTTGCTTCATACACCTGAGTTTCAGTGAGGAAAAGAAGGTCAGGTTTGTATAAGGAGAGATGGGGTTCAACAGAGGGAAAATTAGAGGAAAACGAATGTTACAAAAGTTAATAGTAAGAGTAATAGGCTAAGGTCCAGAGAATTTTGAGGGCTCTTATAGGAAAGTCGGGAGGGTGTGCAGGCATTTATGCCCCCCCTGAGACTCAAAGATGCTATTTTTCATCATTTATCTGAATAAAATGGTGTGGAAGAAGGAAGTGTGCTGTGCATGTTTAGTGTAGTGAAGTGAATAGGAGGAGGTGTTTATGAGAGCTAGCTGGATTACTCTCAGTGTAAGTGAGGCACAACAAAGAAACAGTAAGAGAGACCAAGCAAGTGAAACAGTAAGAGAGATCAAGCAAGTGAAACAGTAAGAGAAGCCAAGCAAGTGAAACAGTAAGAGAGGCCAAGCAAGTGAAACAGGGGTTCCACCGATTCCTTATCATATGCCTATAGCGTCTCCTTGGTCTACCCTTGTTCGATTGGTGACTATAATCTCCCCCATTTTGTTTATAATATATTTATATATATATACCGCATATATATATATATATATATATATATATATATATATATATATATATATATATATATATATATATATATATATATATATATATATATATATGCTCTTTAACACCTTAACCTCTGAAGTGCGCATGGGGGGTATGAGACACCTCTGCCTGTGCGCACGTATTTGAGCTGTTTCCATCACTAAAATATTTATTTTACCATAAATAGCATTAATACTTCTCCATATGCGCCTATTATAGGTTGATTATAAAGGTATTAACCTGTTACAACAATAAAACAAGTGGAAACAGCGTTTGGATGGTCAAAATCGGCGATACAGGCAGGGAGTTACATAATGTATGGCTGAGGCAATCTCCTTTCCCGCCACTTTTCCCCAAGTCTGGAGAGACACTGTCGATCGATACTCTCTCTCTCTCTCTCTTGCACTCGCTTGCTAACAGTGATGACAATGCCCTGCTTGCAACTCGCTAATGTTAGCACGAAAATATACCACAGAATAAGGGAATAACAGGGAAAATAGGTGATAACTAAAGGAGGGGAGGAAAGTGGGGAAGGAGGGGAGGTAGAGGAGTGATATTTTGCATGGCCCAGGGGCAAACAAAAAATAAAAAATAAATAAAAACATTTCGGTGTTTTAAATTGATTTTTTTTTTCCCTGGCTCTTAAGAGTCTTCCCGCAGTCCGCCGGGAGAACTCTTAAGAGTCTTCCCGCAGTTCCCGGGTTAAGAGCGGGTGGAGGAGTATATTTGATGTGCTGCCCGGCGGGGGGTTTTACCGTAAACGAGCTTGTTTCCGTGCTCGTTTTCATGCATAAACAAGAGCCAGAGCGTAATACAAGTATGCATCCCTGAAAGGGCGTTAATTCTGCTTTCCAATGACACCAGAACCATCCTTCTACAATCACTGGTTGTCTTGCAACGATCGTGCAACCGAAGGGCAAAATCGGTAAAATACGGTCATTTTCTTACATTATTACGTGTGAAACGAGTGAGAGAGGGTGGATTACAAAGGAGTACATCTCAGTAGCTCCACGGCCACCGTGGCGAGCGGTCATGAGGTAACCTACGCTCCTCCCACTGCTCCGCTCTCTCTCAGAGCTCATTACGTGCTCAAAATTGCACTCGACAATAGCCGTGACCCACCACATAGGCCACATTTATTTAACTCGACAATAGACGGGTGCCGCCAGTTAAGGGTTAAATATGGGTTCTGGTAATTGCTTACTGTATAATAACTAGTGTTTGTCTACCGGAATGCTTCAAGTTACCTCCGTCCAACGAAGTTGGACGGAAGTTACTTTCTCACCTCTGTTTGATTGTCTGTCTGTCTGTAAACAAGATAGCTAAACTAAATAATTATATAAACCTGATTTTTATGAAAGTTGGTGAGAAGATACGATACGGAGCAAGGCAGAAGTGATTAATTTTAGTAGGCGATCTGGAGATTTCCACGACATATGGCGGGCTGATGAAATATGCACCATGGAAGAAGTAATTCAATTTAGGATGCGATCTGGAATATATCCCGGAACCTAGATCCAGAATTGATAATTGCTATAGAAACAGCCAGTGTAGGCAGAGGTATGTTCTCTACCAAGTGCCGTTCTAGTTTACTTATAATTATATCCAATAACCCAACACTATATCTAACTTCTTTTTGTCTAAACCTCGTCTAATTTAACAGAGTAGGCTTATTATAATTTAATTAATTTATCTGTAGTAAGGTAATCGTAGGATAGATTTAGGAAAGAAGAGTTATGGAAGACTGAATAGAACTGTTAACACATATATAGCTGGCCACCACGTTCTAAAAACAAAGCATTAAAGAAGAGTTATGGAAGACTGAATAGAACTGTTAACACATTTATACCTGGCCACCACGTTCTAAAAACAAAGCATTAAAGAAGAGTTATGGAAGACTGAATAGAACTTTTAACACATTTATACCTGGCCACCACGTTCTAAAAACAAAGCATTAAAGAAGAGTTATGGAAGACTGAATAGAACTTTTAACACATTTATAGTTGGCCACCACGTTCTAAAAACAAAGCATTAAAGAAGGGTTATGGAAAACTGAATAGAACTTTTAACACATTTATAGATGGCCACCACGTTCTAAAAATAAAGCATTAAAGAAAGAAAAGCATTATCAGGAAAAAGGAAATAGACATAGTGATATTAGGGAATTATTAGAGTTGCTAAATGTAAGGAATGAAGAGCCAGCAAACATAGTTGGATATGGTATGGGAGGGGGAGGAGGTGGGGATCGGGAAGTCAGAAGTGTGGGAAGCCATGAAAAGAGTGAAGTTGGGGAAAGCACCAGGAACAGATGGAGTGTGTGGGGAAATGTTTAGGTATGGTGGTGAGATAGTGATCGAATGGGTATGGAAAATGTGCAAACTAGCATGGGAGAAGGGGAGTGCACCCGATGACTGGAAGACTGGCATAATAGTCCCCCTATATAAGGGAAAAGGGGAAAGAGGAGTGTGTGGTAACCACCGAGGAATATGTCTTCTAAGTGTAGTAGGGAAGGTATACAGTAGGATAGTGATTGAGAGAGTGAGAGTGAGAACGGAGAAATGGATAGGCGACGAGCAGGGAGGTTTTAGGAAGGGAAGAGGATGCGCGTGTAGATCAGATTTTTACCCTGAATTGTGTTGTGGAGAAATATCTGGAGAAGAAACAAAATGAGTATGTTGCCTTTATGGACTTGGAGAAGGCCTATGACAGAGTGGATAGAGAAGGTTTGTGGAAAGTACTTAGAATATACGGAGTAGATGGCAAGTTGCTGAAGGCAGTGAAGAGCATGTATGAGGGTGCAAAGGCGGCAGCACGTGTGGAGAGTGAGCAGAGCGAGTTCTTTGACCTGAAGGTTGGTTTGAAACAGGGGTGTGTGATGTCCCCGCGGTTGTTTACTGTATATATGGATGGAGTCATGAAAGAAATACTATCAAGAGCAGTGGATGTTGGTGTATCGCTGAAAAGGCAGGGAAATGAGTGGAAGCTGCCTATATTGCTGTTTGCGGATGATACAGTTCTGATGAGTGATAATGAATGGGAGCTGCAGGGTTTGGTAAATGAGTTTGGAACAGTGTGCAAAAAACGGAATTTGAAGGTAAATGCGGAGAAGAGCAAGGTTATGGTATTCGAAAGGAGTGAAGTTACAGAGTGTGAGGTGAAGTTGAACGGTCTGGCTATGGAGATCGTCAGCTCTTTTAAGTATCTGGGCAGTCTGTTGAGTAAAGATGGGACTGTGAATGAGGAGGTGCGGGAGAGGGTGCAACAGGGGAAGAGGGTTGTAGGAACGTTGAAAGCAGTAACAAGAAATAGGGTGGTCAGTATGGAAGTGAAGAAGTCCTTGCATGTCAGTGTGGTAATCCCGACACTAGCTTACGGAAGCGAAGCATGGACGTTCGGGAAGACTTAGACCAAGAGTGACAGCGGTGGAAATGAGTTACATGAGAAGTGCGTGCGGAGTTACATGGAGGGATAGACAGACGAATGAGGAAGTAAGAAGGAGGTGTGGTGTGGAGGTAGATGTGCTGAAAAGTGTGAAAAGGAACAACTTGAGATGGTTCAGCCATATGGAACGTATACGGAAAGCAAGAGATTGACTAAGAGGGTGTACGAGAGTGAGGTGGTAGGACAGAGAGGCAGAGGTGCACCGAAGGAGAGATGGAAGGATGGAGTGAGGAAGTATATGAATGAAAGCGGTGCTGGTTGGGAGGAGGGGCGTCGACTGACTGGGGACAGAGGTGCATGGGGGCGGTTCGTTCGTGGCCACCCCTTCGGGGATTGCGGCGTCAGGCAATAGATAGATAGATAGATAGATATTAGGGAATAATAAATAGAAATACAGGAATAATATACGAGAGAATGGAAGTGAATTTTAGAATGTTAACAACATTTGGTAGAAACTCTTATAACACAAACAAACATAACCAAGTCAAATAAAAAACACCAAGATACACTGTAGAAGTGTAGGTGCTATAGATAACGTATACCATGTGATATATATAGTGAGAGGGGTATTATGTCTGTATTGTATTGATAATACGAGAGAGAGAGAGACAGAGAGAGAGAGAGGTGGAATTTTAGTTTTGGGGTAAAAGTGGGGATAAGGTAACTACCGTACTACCTTGCTTCTACACCTTCCTATTCTGCCCTCTCTGACACCCTCCTGTACCTACCCTTTCTCTGGCTGGCATCAAAGTTCAAGGAAAAAAAAACAATACATTTTAATTGAGGCATTCACGTGTGGGTCCATGAATTATTATGAGTGACTGTACCTCTATTGCTGGTTGGAACGAGAGGGGTGACTGTAGAGTAGGGTAGTGATCGAGAGAGTGAGAGCGAGAACGGAGAAATGGGGAGGTGACGTGCAGGTTAGGCTTAGGACGGAAAGAGAATGTGTAGATCATATTTTTGCCCTGAAATGTGTTGTGGAGGAATATCTGGAGAAGCGACAAAAGTTGTATGCTGCTTTTAGGGACTTGGATAAGGCCTATGACAGAGGTGATAGAGAAGGTATGTGGAAAGTACACTGCTGAAAGCAGCGAAGAGCATGTATGAGGGTGCAAAGGCGTCGGTGCGTTTGGAGAATGAACAAAGCGAGTTCTTTGATCTGAATGTTGGGTAAAAACAAGGGTGTGTGATGTCCCCATGGACCCCATGGTTGTTCAATATATACTATATATATGAATGGAGTCATGAAAGAAATACAAGGATGGGCAGTGGATGTTCGTGTACCACTGATAGGAATGAAACGAGTGGAAGTTGCCTTTACTGCTGTTTGCCGATGATACAGTTCTGATGAGCGATAGTGAATGGGAGTTGCAAGGTCTGGTAAATATGTTTGGAACAGTTTGTGAAAATCGCAATCTGAAGGAAAATGCGGGGAAGAGCAAGGTTATGGTATTTGAAAGGGGTGCAGCCACAGAGTGTAAGGTGAGGTTGAACGGTTAGGGTATGGAGAATGTCAGCTCATTTAACCCTCTGAATACCAGCGATGTGTATTATATTATAGTCTAGCTATATTTAGACGACATTATGCAGTTAAGCTCTGAAGTGCGCATGGGGGGTATGAGACACCACACTCCTGTGCTGACATATTTGAGCTGTTCCCATCACTAACATCGTTATTTTACCATAAATAACATTAATACTTATCCATATGCGCCTATTATAGGTTGATTATAAAGGTATTAACCTGTTACAACAATAAAATAAGTGGAAACAGCGTTTGGATGGTCAAAATCGGCGATACAGGCCGGGAGTTACATAATGTATGGCTGAGGCAACCTCACTTCCCACCACTTTTCTCCACCTCTGGAGAGAGACTGTCGATCGATACTCTCTCTCTCTCTCTTGCACTCGCTTGCTAACAGTGATGACAATGCCCTGCTTGCAACTCGCTAATGTTAGCACGAAAATATACCACAGAATAAGGGAATAACAGGGAAAATAGGTGATAACTGAAGGAGAGGAGGTGGAGGAGTGATATTTGGCATGGCCCAGGGGCAATAAAAAAAAAAAAAAATTTAGTGTTTTAAATGGATTTTTTTCCCCCCTGACTCTTAAAGAGTCTTCCCGCAGTCCGCCAGGGGGAACTCTTAAGAGTCTTCCCGCAGTTCCCGGGATAAGGAAGGATCTGTGGTAGTTAAATGGGTTGGTTGAGATTCTTTGAAACATAAGTATTACTAGAAGTCCTTCCTAAGCTGAATAAAATTGTCTAATAGTTGCCAGTTTATGATAACAAGTAAGTGCCTGGTACTGTATTGGTTAAGTATTTGGGCAGCAGTTTGTTGAGTTTATGGGAGTATGGATGAAGAAGTGCAGGAAAGGGTGCAACACGGGAAGAGGGTTGTAGGAACACTGAAAGCAGTAATTAGATATAGGGTGGTCAGCATGGAAGTAAAGAAGTCCATGCATGACAGTGTGGTAATCCCGACATTGACTTACGGGAGCAAAGCATGGATGTTGGTGGAAAGAGTTACTTGAGAATTGCGTGCATAGTTAGATGGAGGGATAGACAGACGAATGAGGAAGTGTGTGGGGTGGATGTAGATGTGCTGGAAAGTGTGAAATGGAACACCTTGAGATGGTTCGGCCATATGGATCGTATGGGAATTGATAGCATGCCTAAGAGAGTGTACAAGAGCAAGGTGGAAGGACAGAGATGGAGAGGTAGACCAAATGAGAGGTGGAAGGATGGAGTAAAAATGTATATGAGCGAAATGCGGTGCTGGATGGGAGGAGGGGCGTCGACTGACTGGGGACAGAGGTGCATTGGGGCATTTCATTCCTGGCCACCCCTTCGGGGATCACGGCGTCCGGCAGTAGATAGATAGATAGAGTTGCTCACAATTGTATTTATCCGCTTGTTCTAGATCCCCTGGCGATGGATTAAGCTTCTCCGAAATGTGTTGTTATTGTCAACTAAAGATTAACCGGTGAATGGCCTTCTTCAATCTACTCTTCATTACATATATATTATACACCACATCATGATACAGAATAGTAAACCATTTAATCTCAAGCGGTTCACAACAATTAATACCACAACTCAAAATGTTTTGTTTAATTCAGTTGCGTTTGACAGCTCGACCAATACTTCAGATAACTATAATTCAGTAAAGTTTCATATTCTTGCTTCCATTATGAAGTGTTGACTGAACTATGGCAGTCACCGATGTTTTGTTTGTTATTACTCAGGATAAGCATAATGATAATAGTATAAGATACATAAAGATAGAGTAACTGCTTGTATTACAAGCAGGTACCCGGCGGAGTATCATGGATTTAATAATTTTATTATGTAGATCAATCAAGTGTGAATGTAGGTAGTGTGAGCGTGAGTACAGTACAATGAAAATAATGAAACAAAAACAGGTCTACCGACCCCTCTAGGCTGCTTGTCCTCTAAAATACTGAAGCTCAAGTGTCCAAACAGTGGTTTAGAGTGGGTAAGGGAACATTAAAATGGGAAGTATTGCCCTGGGACTAGTGTCTGCAGCGGGATTAGATGTTAGTAGGGGACAGTTGGGTTAGTAATATAACTTGGATATAAGTGATCATTCGTGTATCTGGGAAAAAAGAGAGTAACATCTTAGTTATATGGGGCCCCCAATGCAACAAGGGACGAACATGCCAATTTAAGCAAAATGGAGTTATTAGTTGCAACATTTCAATAGATTCATAAACTTTTAATGTAAAGTGGATATTCGCAAAAAAAAAAAAAAAAAAAAAAAAAAAATCAATAGGATGTCAGTCCCTAGAGTGAACATGTAGATGATTTTTCTAGGTAAAGTAAGTGCGAGAAGGACGAATATCCACCAGCTGAGAGCTTGGAAAGGCAAGCGTTTTTATTTCCGATACATAATTCATAACAAAATAGTTATTAGAATGGATACCTTATAGAAAAACGATGTATACAACATAAATTCCTATGAAATAATTGATATAACTCCCTAGAATAAGGAAAAAGACAAACTAATAATTAAATACATTTTTCACCAAAATAGCTTATGAAAAACAATAACTGGTTGGGAGGAGGGGCGTCGACTGACTGGGGACAGAGGTGCATGGGGGCAGTTCGTTCGTGGCCACCCCTTCGGGGATCACAGAGTTAGGCAATAGATAGAGAGATAAATTTCATACAAACTACATGATTTATTATTTATTATTTAACATCAAATTCAACTCTTTATCTTGCAAATTGGTCTTCCTCATAGAACATCCTTTAGGACTCTAGGTGAGATTGTATCAGGTCCAGGCGATTTATATACCTTGAGGTTATCTTAATATTTCAATACTTCTCTCTCTGTAATGATAATATTGCTTAGAACAGCAGAATTATCAATCTGAATTGGCGATAATGTAGGGATATCACTGAGGTCATCTTTTGTAAAAACTGATGCAAAGAAGGTATTGAGGGCATTACTCATTAATTTTGTACTTCGTCTTTGGTGTATTTTCCTTTTTCATCGACTAACGGTCCAATAGTTGAAGTAACTACTTTCTTCTTTCTGATATAACTATATATATTTTTTGGGTTTGTTTTACTATGATACGCAACATGTAACTCCAGGGTCTTTTTACTTTGCCTAATTAACTTTTTTGCTTTGCGTCGTAGTTCTACAAATTTCACTCGTCATTTTGTGAGGATTTTCATCTATCTTTAGCAATCTTTTTACCAAGCAAACAGTCTGAAATGTCTTTATTCCACCATTGGGGCTTATCATTATGGCCTGTACGCCGTATTTTCGTATTTTCGACGGTATGCAGTCTTGCACTGCTTTTAGGTAAAGCCGGTATCACACGAGAGATTTTTAAGTCAACATTCGATAACCAACTTTTTTCTGGCAACATATCTAGAATATTGTGAACTGGTATCGGAAACAAGACTGATGATAGATAAATTTAGGCAACTGCAATAGTTAAAATGTTTACCTCATAAGCTGCCAGACCAGTGTTGAGCAAAATGTTGATTGAAAAAGCGCTCGTGTGATACCGGCTTTAGTGGTTGCGAATAATTCCCAAGATGTATTTATGTTGTTATTGTTAATTAGAAAGCTACAATCAGTTTTTTTAAACAATGAAATGTTTATGAAAGTTTGTTTTCTTCAAATTATGGACTTTCTCGATGCTGCTATTTGGTTCGTTACTAGTAAACTTTAAACTGAAAGTTATCATACGATTGTCACTGTTACTGAATTTATCACCAACATTCAAATTCTCAATTTATTCTTCTTTTATTGCAAGTACAAGGTCAATAATGTTATTACCACGGAGCAGCAGCGATCGAGCAAATTGAGAGAGCGAACTCTCTTGCATGTTCACATACAAGTCATGTCTGGAGTGTGAAGTAAGAGTATCGCCCAACTTGGTCACAGGTAAATTAAAGTCTCCAACAATTATGGTATCTTGTGAGTATTTCTATCTATGTATTTACATCTGCAATTTATTAGTAAATTTCTCGGTCAATTTGTACTGATCGAGCTGGAGGTCTATATATTAATGCAAATATTATTATTCACCTTTATTATTCTTTATTAGCACAAAGGATGTGTAGACGTTCACAATTTGAGGTTTTGACAAGATCGTCGGGTTAAGACTTTCTTTGATAAAAAGTAAAACGCCACCTCCATTTGTATTTATTCGTTTTTTCTCAAACATTGCATAACTGGGAAGTGAATACTCTGCTAAAGCCGGTGTCACACAAGCCCTTTTTTCGAGCAATAATTTTTACGGGCAATAATTGTGGCCTGGAAGCTTCCAAAACTACACATTATCAGAATTCGGCCACCTAACATAATCTACCTTCTGTCTAGTTACCAATACCAGTGCCAACATGTCCCAAAATAATATGAGAAGAAACCTGCTCATGAAAAATTGACGGAAAAAGTGCTTGTGTGACACCGCCTTTAGTCTGTCTTTTTTTTCTTTTTTTTTTATTGAGCCAAAATTCTGCTATGCCAATCACGTCATAATTTTCTGTTAACCTAGTTCATCTAAATATGAAAATTGATTGCGTATGATGCGAGCGTTTGCATAGAGTACCTTTAAAGTTGTGAATTTAGAGCTCACGGAATGCTCTTTAATCAAATTTTTGATTTTGGTTGGATCTACATTTACGTTCATGGCTGTCCTCGGTCCTCATCTATGGCGATCTTTATCTTCGGTTGCCTCTGTTTTTTGCTTGGCGTTGAATGATTAATGTCGCTGCTGCTGCTTCTTCTCGAATGGCGTTTTTTTATCCATGGCTGCGGACTGCTTTGTGTAGGAGACAACCCATGCGTGCTGAACCCACAGTGTTTAGATAAGTGCCATCCTTGCGGAGAGAGAGAGAGAGAGAGAGAGAGAGAGAGAGAGAAATTGTGTTACAATTATTATTAGACAATTTTATTCAGATTAGGAAGGGTTTATGAAAATCTGAAGGTTGATTGAGATAGTTTTTAATTCTCACGTATCCTTCCTAAGCTGTATATAATCGTCTACATAAAACCGGGATAAACTGTCAAAATGCGTCAAAACCGTCCGAGGGTTAATGAACGATACTGTTACTTATGAAACTGGTAATGGTGTGTGTGTGTGTGTGTGTGTGTGTGTGTGTGTGTGTGTGAATGTAGTGCAAAAGATTACTTAAGATATTATATCAATAATTATAATTTGTATACAGGTGTGATATAGGTTATTTATCGGAACTTGTGAATACACAATAATAAATGCGAACAAATAGCTGTAAAGTGTGTGTGTGTGTGTGTGTGTGTGTACTTACACTAGTTGTACTTACACTAGTTGTATTTGCGGGAGTGAGCATGCTCGTTAATTCCCGCCTCCTAAGATATGTTTGTCATACCGTGCTTTGAAACTATGCACTGATGGTGCAGACACTACTTCGGCTGGCAATTTGTTCCACCCACTAATCGAGTTGGTAGGAAATCTTTTACTTTTCAGATCAGATTTACTATTTAGCACCTTTAGTTTGTAGCTGTGACCTCTTGTCCTCTCACCTCCATCCCTCTCTATGAAGTTTTCTTGGTCGATTTTGTCAATACCTCTAACACATTTATATATCTGAATTTGCTGTCCTCGTTTCCTTCTCTGTTCCAGTGTAGGTAGATTCAATATCTCGAGCCTCTCTTGGTACTCCAAATTTTCCAAACCTGGGATCATCCTCGTAGCTGCTCTCTGTACCCTCTCAATTTTGTGGATATGTTTCTTCAAGTGAGGGGACCACACTACAGATGCATATTCCATCCTGGGTCTTATTATTGCCGTTATTATTTGTTTCATGGTGTTTTCATTAAGATAATTGAAAGACATCCTGATATTTGCCAATAGTGCTAGTGATTCTCTCACTATCTTATTTACGTGGCTTTCTGGCTTTGTGTGTGTGTATGTGTGTGTGTGTGTCAACCTCCTGTCTGGCATTGGGGGTGAGGTAGTTTGTTCCCTTCTTGGGAGGGAAGGGGTGACGGACAGGCACCACCCCGTCCCTACTGTCTCGGGTAGGAGTAGTAAGGGGGAAAGGTCAGTCACCACCCCGTTCCTACTGTCTCGGGTAGGAGTAGTAAGGGGGAAAGGTCAGTCACCACCCCGTCCCTACTGTCTCGGGTAGGAGTAGTAAGGGGGAAAGGTCAGTCACCACCCCGTTCCTACTGTCTCGGGTAGGAGTAGTAAGGGGGAAAGGTCAGTCACCACCCCGTTCCTACTGTCTCGGGTAGGAGTAGTAAGGGGGAAAGGTCAGTCACCACCCCGTTCCTACTGTCTCGGGTAGGAGTAGTAAGGGGGAAAGGTCAGTCACCACCCCGTTCCTACTGTCTCGGGTAGGAGTAGTAAGGGGGAAAGGGCAGTCACCACCCCGTTCCTACTGTCTCGGGTAGGAGTAGTAAGGGGGAAAGGTCAGTCACCACCCCGTCCCTACTGTCTCGGGTAGGAGTAGTAAGGGGGAAAGGGCAGTCACCACCCCGTTCCTACTGTCTCGGGTAGGAGTAGTAAGGGGGAAAGGTCAGTCACCACCCCGTCCCTACTGTCTCGGGTAGGAGTAGTAAGGGGGAAAGGTCAGTCACCACCCCGTTCCTACCTTCTGGGGTAGTAGGAGTAGGGGGTAACCCCTAGCCATGGACTTTCACTTCTGTGTGTACATGTATTACTATGTATAAACAATTATGCAACATACATAGCTTCCAACAATATCATTAAACACAATAATATTGTGGTATGTGTGAAATGCAGAAGTTTTATAAATACAACATTTGGAGAGTAATCCTGTTGACTTGGCATTGTAGGCCAATTCTTTATAATATTTATATATATATATTACTTATATAAATAGGCATTGTATTTAATATAATATATATTATTATTCATTATTTAGCTTTTTATATTACTAGATGATGCCGCCCAATTGGACCTGCAGACGTGTCGAGAGGATCTACAAGGACTTACGTCACAATTGGAGTTCATTGAGAACGAGAACAACAATAGAGGTACTGTACTGGAATAGTTTAAGCTGATTATTAGCCTATCTATCTATCTATTGCCTGACGCCGTGATCCCCGAAGGGGTGGCCAATAATTAGTCTACATCCATTTGTTTTACTTATTTGTAGGGAAAGATTGAGTGTTTGAATACATGCAATATGATAAGCAGTCATAGAGCATGTTGCTAATTATTACTGTATATATTTATTTGATTTGCTTTCTCACTCCCCCTGTGTAATATAAGGACTGTATGTTAAGTGTTGCTGTTTTGTAAATGCGACACTTAACTACTGCAGTTTTGATTCCTGCCATTGCCAATTCGAGTTAGCACATACAATCATGCTTATAGCTTGCATACGACCTCTTTATATACACAGTATACTGTTTCTAACTTGTTTCTGACTTCTAACTCTTCCACTGTCTTATACTGTCGATCTTTTTTCTCCTTTGGGCTCCTCCGACTATAAACTCATCTCTATCACCTGTCCTATCTCTCCAGTACGGCCACCCGATCCTCCCAACCGAAGGGGCTTGTGAAACTTTATTTCTGCCGACTGGGAGGCTCTTCGGCAGTACTTCTTTGACTTCCCATGGAATCATTTTTGCTTCCATGGCCGGGGACCCTCAGAGAGTGCTGAACGCTTTACCGAAAAAATCCTATCGGGCATGGAGGCATACATTCCATTTTCTTTCTCTCGGACAAATGCAAACAAAATCTTGGTTTACTTACGCTTGTTCTACTGTCCGCAATAAGGGGAATGCATTCAAACAGTACCGACTCCTGTCCGGAATCAAGCCAATTCTGTCCTTCGATTAGACACACACTCTTTCATCAATCATAATTGCACTGAACTATCCAACTCTATAGCCCTTCCCAAGGTTTCTGGCACCTAGCCAAAAACCGATCCAACAATTTTTCTTCCTCGTCTTTCCCTCCCCTTTTCCACTCTGATGACTATGTGTGATTTAATAGGTGATAAAAAACAAGGAGGTATTGTTTTAGTTGATATATTGTTCTTGTGTGGAGAGCGATGTAGCACCGAGAAAGACAAGTCTATGTGTGTTTTGGGTGTTTTGGCATGTGATCAAGTTGCTTTAGCAACTTTAGTGGTGGTCCCACAGGGTTTAGCGGAGTTCATAGCCAAGCCTCACTAGGTTAACCCATAAATGGAGACCGTCCTCAATAGAAGTTTGTCTGATGCACTACGACCGTCCTTAATAGATCCAAAGCATAAAGAAATCCTTAGAAAACACCCCAATGGCACTCAAAACAAAGCAATTTGTGATTAGGTGAGATCATTCACCTCCATTACTTGCTACCACTCCTACATTTGTGTCCCAACCCCCCCTTCCCCTGCTCCTCAATTATCAGCTACATTTCCTCTTATTCTCCCTTTTATCGGGTAATTTTCGGCGCAAATTTCCCCCGCCCGGTCTCTATAACACAGGCGAGGCAGCTAGAGATCCTTGCAACAGAGAGACTTCTAGTGTAAGGCCTCAGTGTCGCTTGAGAAATTGGAGAGGGAGGATATAAATTATGTCCCCAAGCTCTTGCCTTATGATACAACCTTGCGGCAATAATACGTCTTTTTCACCCGCCAAATTCTATTCCCACTTCCTTTATTGCTCTTAAATGTTCATATGTTCATAATAGAAACAAAATAGGCGCATATGGATAAGTAATAATTATATATATGGTACTATGACGATTTTCATCGGATTCGAACCAAATACCTTCGCTTGGCGAGAGGTTTTGAACTTCCATAGCTTCGCAGTTTATGAGTTAA